>NIPQ01040542.1:0-10805 GCA_002806875.1 Lepidotrigona ventralis hoosana | reverse complement strand
TAAAATATACATATATATTTATCTGTTAGAAAAAAACACAGTTATTTTTTGAACAATTTAATATATTACGAAAGGTGGTTGTCCATGGCAATTCAATTGGAAGTTGAGAATTTATGACAATTGGATATTCAGATATTAGGTTATTTATGTGTTTATATAATTAACAGAGTTTTACAGTAAATTGATCCCTGTTTAGTTAACCAAATATTATCATGAGCAAGATTATTTGGCAGTTTTAATTTTTACTGCATAAGAAATAGATATTAGGTTATTTATGTGTTTATATAATTAACAGAGTTTTACAGTAAATTGATCCCTGTTTAGTTAACCAAATATTATCATGAGCAAGATTATTTGGCAGTTTTAATTTTTACTGCATAAGAAATGTTAAGGTTAGTTAAATACATTTGAAGTTTAATGGCAGTTTCATAGTTTTGCCAAAATACTTAATACTAAGCTTGATTTGAAGGTCTTAATTACGAGTCTTAATCCCATGTGGACAGAATTCAGAACATTAAGGTTGCTATAGGAAACAGAATCATAAACAATACTTCCAATTGGCATCCAATTTGATCTTAATGCATGTCTTATATGATATTAGAAGCATGTATATCTTTGCACTCAGTTAGTACGCAAGGCAATAGATTTTATGATATTCATTCTTTTTCTACAAACGCCTTTAAGAAATTTTAAGAGATATGACCATCAAAAAAGTCTTAGTACTTTAATAATATTTGATTTCCTTAATTGTTCACTACCAATTAGTATTTTGATCGTATTATTACTATGATTTTTTTTAATACAACTATATTCGGATTTAGACTTTGATATTCTTTTTGCACATCAAGATAATATCTTATTCAATAAAAGCGAATAAGAAAATTTTTGACGGTGATTACTTTCGAAATTTCATTTATAACTAGTAAAAAGAGAGTAACACTAATTGTGAATGATCTTTGATAAACGTCATTTTGAATTTCAAATTGATAACCTTGGCTTCCGTAAATCTGTGCTTAAAAAAATTTATTATAAAAATAAGTCCGTTGTCTTCGATAACGATATTAATGTGGATTTCATTTTTCTTCAATGATTTCAAAATCATGTCATAAGCTTTTTCTAGATCAAAGCATATAGACTATAAAAAACTATTAAAAAAAATTGTAAAAATTTACACGTATGTAAGAACATTGAAAAATTTTATTTACGACTAAATCTATAGTGATCTTGAACATTGAACTTTCCTTCCTACAACGATTCCTTAAAACTTGCTATACGATCTCTTTTCGTCATTTTATTGAATTTTAAACATTATGGTTAATCGACAAAAATTCAAGAAATTCTAACATTTAATCATCTAATCCTAAAATTTACAGTTCAATAAAATGGTAAAAAATGAAGCTGTACAGTAAGGTTTAACGTGTCACTGTAAAGAAAAAATTTCAATTTTCAAAACCATGGTGGATCATGTCATAAAAAATTTTAAAACGAGACCGAGTAGATTGTTGTATGATTTTCTTTTACGAAGTCATAATAGTTAAAAGTATTTACAATTTTTTATCATTATGTGTTCATGCTCTTCTCTGTAGATATAATGTAAATTTTTAATATAATGTTTATTAACAGTACGATCACACATCAAATGCTATCATCCGTGAGTTAGTCGAAATAGACTCATTATTTGATTTTTTACTCGGGACATTCGGTGCAATATTCGAATACCTCTCGAAATGGTTGATGATCAAACATTGATCGTATTTTGTTAATTGAAAAACTATGATCTGAATGTCACTGCAGAATAAGAAGAGATTAAAATAACACAGTTAATATTCGTAGCTATGAATAACTTCACGACAACGAAACACAGCACTATAACGCAGTTTGATGTAAACATGTTTGCGCCATATAACGTTCACCACACGACTAAAAACCAATATTTATTTACAAACATATCAGTATAAAAAATAAGAATTTGTAGAGAGTGCGTGTCTCTACCCTTGATCCTACAGCCAGGACCAAATTTAAATGTAATACGGGACAATTTAAATTTAACAATTAACAATTTAATATTAACAATTTAAATGTAATACGGGAGATATCCGGACGCAGTACTGTTAAATCCACAAAGTAATTGCCAAAATTACCTTGACCTTGTCAATAATCATAAAATGCCTACGATCACGTGATCGGGGCGGACACGAAGAGAGTTGGCCTATATAAGGATCAACTCTAACGTGTTGCAGAGTTCATAATCAATCTCCGAGCAAGGAAGTTGAGTAAGTCTTCGTATCACTTTTCAGTAAACAAGTGTGTGCGTAATAAAAAATCAAACAGACTCCAAGCGAGAATCAAAATCCCCATGCTCGAAGAAGAAAACATTATCAGACACCGCCACAAACAACAAAGCCACAACAGCAAACCTGGACTGCGCACCAGCAGGCAAAGCATCCACATGGATGATGGCTAAGAGAAAAGCCACTTAAGGTCATCATCTCAAGAAAAAGGGCCACATCCTTATCAGGCTCACTTTCCGTTGCAAACATGCAGCAAAGTATGGATCACATCAACCCAGCCATTTTTACCAGGTCTTCGCTTAACTGTCTGATCAATGAGTTAGAAAATGAAAAACAAATCACAGCAATTCCAACGAACAACACATGCTCCACCGCAAACTCTCAAGCAATTTCATCCATCATAATACCCAAAAGGATCCAGTCATTCCGCCCCCCTCCTCCATTTATATTCACAGCAATGTAAACAATACCAAGCTCATCAATGCTCTAAGAGATAAATACAACAACACTTTCTAAGCAAAATATACTTTCTGTAAACTCAAAATCATGTTCACTAACATTAACGATTTCTCCCAATTCAAAACAATCTACCTAAAAGAGAACATAGAATATCACTTATACAATTAACACTGAAAAAATTCTTAATCCGCTTTCCCGAATTTGCAACAATTTAAAATCCCAAGATCTAAATCCCGTCCATTGCACTGAAATTCCCACTTACACCAAATACCCTATATATCGCATCATCTTAGCTCCCAGAACTACCCTAACCATTTTTTTTCTTTTTCTTTTTTACATGGAGGAAATCTTCATAAGACACCTGAGTCTTTTAAGGGAAGACCCAGGTAGTGTCGGATTTTTACCGACTAAAAACCTCCACGATGGCCGTCCTCCGCACGTTGAGAGAGCTTCGGAACCTTTTTATACACACAGAACTCTTCCGTGCTATTGTCTTAAAGGACAATGTCTTTTTTTTTCGCCCGAATAGGGGCTCGAACTCTGGACCCTCAGATTAAGAGTTTGATGCTTTACCGACTATCCCCACCTATAGAATCACCCTAACCATGTCAGATACGTAGAAAACCTAAAAATATACTGGGAAAAATTCAACTTCCATAAATCAATCATACAGTGCTTCCGCTGCCAAACTCACGGTCATACCTCATTCAGTTCCAATAAGAAACCAGTTTGCGTCAAATGCGCTGGTTAGCATGACTAAGATTCTGTAAGAAAAAACACCTGAAACTTCCCCAACATGCTCTAACTGTAAAGACGCGCACCCTGCTAATTACTCCAAGTGCCCAGTCCTACTAGCCTTCTTGGCAAAAGAGACCACTAACACCACTAAAAACTCAATACACACAGCAATTCCCTCACTTCACTTCCAAATCTTCACTTCCCCTCATCTTCCTTAGACTAACTACAAAATAAAACAAAGAATATTGTATACAAAAGCGGTATTAGCCCAATCACCCCCACAGTTTCAACCAACTGAATTTCCGACCAACACAAATCTATCCGACCAGATAAACAAGCTCAACTCACTAGACCTGGACTAGTTCCATAAAATCATAGCGCTCATCCAAAAATATTATATGAACTGCACCAGCAACTTCGAGAGAATTAGAGTTATTATTCTAATAGTGAAAGAACTCGACAATGGCCAGCCATAGAAGCCTCATTATCATTTTATGGAACATCACGAACGTAAAGAAGAAGATAGATGAACTTCACAAATTCCTAATAGACCATAACACAGATATCGCAATTATCACCAAACCTCGGCTCAGCTCAAAAGACATCATCAAACTTCCAAGCTACAAAATATACAGAAAAGACAGACCACTAACCATCCAAAACAAGCCAAGAGGCGGAGTACTAATAGCTGTGCACTAGGACATTCCAACAGAAGACATATCACAGCCTACTCCGCACAACATAGAAATACTAACAATCAAGCCCAGACTAACCATTGGAGTGGCATACTCCCCCCGCCTCTCCCCCAAAGTTAAAATCAACCTCGTCGGATGCTATCATTCTATCACATGGTCTGATCATTATATCATAGATGGCCACTTCAACACGAAACACCGCTTATAGAACAACACGAACAAAAATATAAACGGATCCATCCTAAAGAATTACGTGGAACTCCACAACTATCGCATCATTCAGGAAACCAAACTGCACTCCTTCCAACATTGATGTCTTCCTAACATCCCTTTTCCATATAACTGCAGCACCATAAACGAACTATAATCAAATTATCTATAGCTCTTTCGCTCGGACCTAATCCAAACATCAGCACAGATTGAAACAGAAACTTCGCGAAAAGCCTTGCCAGACTCAAAATAAACCATCAATTGCAGGCCACAGTCGACGGAATTAACAACTCTTCCAGCAAATACAAAAAACCTTTCATAATGCAACCCCCAAAACCCAAAACCAAAATCAACCATCCCAATCCTCCGAGATCTCATCAAACAAAGAAACAAACATAGAAGAAAGTTCCAAAAAACTCCCTCCATAAATTACACAGAAATCTACTTAACCTCAAGCGCATTATAAAATAGACTACACAATTTAGCAAACGTATAAAATCACAGGAGGCATAAAAGTTCGAATATCCGCACACTAAGAAACCGCAATATTCTTTGCTACACAAACGAAGAAAAAACAGGAAGTCTTGCCGAAAATTTCGAAAAAAATCATAACACCGCATAAAATCACCTTCCCCATCAATCACGAAATCGAAAATTCAGCAAACTCCCTATATACGAACTCGCTCACACACAACAGCATGCTGAAATGTACTCCTCAGCAGATAAAAAACCTAATTAAGAAATTCTCCAACAACAAAACCTCTGGACCGGACAAAATCTCCACAACTGCATTTAAAAAACTTCCAACTAAACTATAGTTATTCAATTATATTACATATTCAAAACTTGCCTCAAACTCTGCTATTTTTCTACGGCGTGGAAAACTATCGAAATATCGGCCGATCAACCTCAAGCACTACTAGTAAAATATTCGAAAAAGTCATCTTCATCATCCCACATAATCATCACAACAATTTGGTTGTTTAGAACAAAACACTCCTGCATCCAACAACGTGTCATGGAACACATCACTTTATTAATAAATAAAAATAGATTAACACAACTTATCCTTCTAGACCTCGAAAAAGCCTCCGACTCAGTTTGGCACAATACCCCCCTAATCAAACTACAGAGAATAAACACTTCACTCTCGCTCATCAACACAATAGCCAATTATCTAAAAAGTAGAAAATTCTACGTCTCAATCAACGGTATTCCAAGTATCACTGTGAGAGTACCGCAATGCTTTATCCTAGACCCGCTTCATTTATTCTTTACATAAACGACATCCCAAACACCCCAAATTCCCATCTAGCAGTTTATGCCGATGATACTGCCATCCTCATGGTACCTTAGAAACGCATTAAAATACATTTAAACCCACCTTGACAAGTTTCAAGAATATTTCCGTAAATGGAAACTCATAGTAAACCCAGTCAAGACGCAAGCCATCACTTCCACCGACAAGAGACCCAAGCCCACTGATTAAGTTGTCATAGTAGGTTAAAACAAACATCCACTTCTCTCTTAGACATCCACAGTCAAATATCTTGGCATAGAAGCAAAAATGGGCAATCTGCAATAACTAAAAGAGTCAATCTGGTTTATCCTGTTCTTAACAGACTGTACTAGTCAGAGGAAGAAGAAGTCAAAAAAGTCAAGAAATCTACTACTCTCAAGACATAACAAACTCAAAACCAGGATAAAAGTAAACTTATACAAATCATGCGTCGAAATAATAATCACATACGGCCACCAAATCTGGGCTGCACCAAGAAGACACATCAGCAAGATCCAAAAGATACAACATAAATTCCTGCGCATCATCTTAAACAAACCATACGACACGCCAATCCACGAACTCCACGCAATAGCTAATATACAAACAATCCAAGACTACATCAAGAACTTGAAATCGCTTATCATCCAGAGCACCAAAATCCAAACTGATCAGCCAAACAGGAAATTACAATGTCAACGACATCCCACTGAAAATCAACCCGAACAGGGATCATACCTCACAAAGAAATTAACAGAGATATACAGAACTTATCCTTACATTTTTCATGCAGGTTAAAAGGCCACACAACCCCATTACTGCGAGAAAATCACTTACAAANCCCTTAAAAAAAAAAAAAAAAAAAAAAAAACGTTGCGGAGGTTCAATAAAATAGTACGCAACAACCTAGCAATTCACGACGTAACGAAGACGCGACTATCTTTACCGTGGATTCCCAAAATTCTAAACCGAATTAAATATTTGTTAAGTAAGAATCCAAAAATTTCCAAAGTTTCGAAGTACAGGTCCAATTTCCAAAATACATGCTCAAGAAACCATCAAAAGTGACTGAATTCATCTCCTTTTTAAGTCTATGAGCAACTTGTCTAACCGTAAATATAACAAAATACGTAGGCGTTTATGCACTTGGACAATGAAAAACATAAGTGACTGGCGGGCGTATTAAATTAAATACAACTTTCTGGTAGATCAAATTCTTTCTTTTGAAGGTGCACAGAAGAACAAAGTGACGAAAAAATTGTTTTTAAATTGGAATTTGAGAATCTTACGATAGTACAGCATGAATTTCAGTTTATTTCACACTTAATAATCAAGCTCGTTATTTCTAAGTCATTGAAAAAATCTGATTATTCAAAATTATTTTAATTATTTTTATTTTTATTTGCCATAGTTATTTTCGTTTCGTTGTATAATATTATCTAATGTACTTGAATAAATAATTTAAAATATAATCGTACAAAAATATGAATAAACTGTACAAAATCGTACAAAATATGAATAAACACAAAACGGACATTTACAATTTGCAAAAGAAAAAATGCGTTGGAATAGAAAAGTGCTATTTTCGGATGAAAAAACAATTCAATCACGATGACCCGGATGGTTTTCGATATTATTTTTACAATGTACAAAAAGAGACAATGACAAAATCGACGAGAAATGGGCGAAACTAATGAAACTATTGATTTGAGTTGTTATCAGTTATTCGATAAATTCATCAATGAAAAAATCAATAGTAGTAATAGAAACAAGAAAAACGGAAAAATTTCCAGATCAATACATTTTTCAACATATCTATTTTTACGTGGCTTGTACATTTGCTGAATATTAATTGAAAATTGTTGGAGACACTCGTTAACACATATCTATATGTTTGATGTATATATTATTGTTAGTTAAAATATATAGTCATTATTATTCTACATGTGCTATCATTACATGTTCTTAGAATAAGACAATTTTTTCTTATTGTACACAAGATCTTGATGTTGTGTTTTATTTCTAGTTATCCGCATATCGTGAGCTGGTAATCTTACAATTTACTTGTTATACACGATCTATCTTTTTGACGAGTAATGTATCTCCAAGAATTTTAACTCATTAATCACTGTTATTTACAATCTTAAAAATAGTCAAAAATCACACAAATCACTATTCTTAATAAGTTTGTTAATTTAAAAAAATTTTTTCCGCTTATCGTATCTCCCAATTTTTCAAATTCTTCATTTAATTAATTGTTAGTACTTATTCGATAATATTAACTTCTAAATTAATATTAACTTTTATTATTTCCAGTTAATTAATTTACGAATGTAATTGCAGTGTTTTTTCTACGCCATTCTCTTTTATAGTTATAATCTTGTTGTAAGTGTCCATCTGGAGATTAACAGTTTATTAAAATTTTCGCAGTTAGTAATTATTTTGTGAACCGGACTCGCAAATTTTTTTCAGACCAAGGATTTGTTTACATCGAGGTATTTATTTGCATTATATGCGGCAGCTTCCAGCAACGCAAAAAGATATTTGATTATGAGATAATGAGATCATTAGATGTCCACAACGTGTTAAAATATATTATAAAAGGAAATTCTATAAAAGTAAATAGGAAATTTTTTTAATAGAGTACATGATAGCTAAAAATTTGAGGAACAATCATCCTTTTACAAAAATAAAAGGTTAGTTTAAAATTATAATTGGGTTACTTTTGCAAAGGAATACTACCAAATTAATTGTTATTTGTATCATAATGCAGTTCACAGCTGTAGTTCAGTTTATTATGATTGATACCAAATTTTGGGAGAATGAAGGGAGAGACTCAGATATAAAATGTTAGTATTGTTAGTTCTCAAGAATAATTTGTTGAATTTTTATTTTATTAGTTCCCGAGATATTAATAAAAAACTTCGATACAATACATTAAATTCTGCTTATATGTGCATTATACTACAGGAACTGTTTTTACCATGTAGTTGTCATCGCCGGATATTCAGTAGTCAATGACACAATAGCTATAAGGTGTCTCATGTACAATTACTATCTTTAAAATTTGCTTCTGATGAATCGAAAAGTAGAAGTTAGAGTTAATCACCATGATGTGAATAATCAAGTTTAGTGGGACACTCTATAGACAAGTAATATCAGTATTATGTAAATTAAACAATGGCCCAACGCTCGTCGATGATAATAAGTATTAATCAGAATTTAATATATTGTATCAAAAGTTTGTTATTAATATCTCGGAAATTTAAAAAAAACTGGAAAAAATTTTATATTTAATGTTCTTCCCCTTCCTTTCCAACGCCCCAAAATTTCATGTCGATTGAAAATTGATGCAGTTTAATTTCTAGCTGAAAATCATAAATTAGCAAAGCAAAACCCAATGCCGATCTGCAGATATATTACGTCTCCTTTTCGATTTAGATAATTTTTGAAAATGTAAAAATCAACATTTTGAACAACTTGTTTTTACACATATATTTCTTGGACGTTTAGTTTTTGCAAAAAACTGTTGGTAGCCCACAATTTTTGCTAATGAATTCTGCTTGTAATTATGCGTCCGAGCAACGTATGTGTCAATACATATTAGTCATCGATTTTTGAAACAATGATACTTATGAAATAGACATGGATAATGGATGCCGAAAATGCATGTAGTCTTATGGATGCATTCTCGCACGATTTAGTATCACGATACTGATATATCGAGAATTTGCCGCGGCAAAAAAAATTATGATGACCTTAGAATGAGCTTTACAATGATCTTGGGACAAACTTTTCTATCGTCATTAAATACGCATCTTAAAACTACATACATTCAGCTATTCTTTCATAACTGTAATGAAAATAATTTAGATGTTTGATTTAAATGAGACACACTGTATGCATACTATGAGAGAATGAAAAATAAAAATTGCACATTGTGAATACAGAATAAAAGATAAATTATACAAAATGCAATACAATACAATACAAAATACAGTAATAACAAAGAAGAAGATAGAAACTCTGCCTGAAAAAATAAATGAGAAAATTAATATTATGCTCTTAATTTTATTTTGAAAATTATACATTGAATATACATAAAGCTATAGAAATTATTTCGCGTTACTAATGTAAGAATAAATAGTATATTTCAAATGGTTAAAGATAGAAAAAAAGATAAAAAGTAAAGTGAGATAACATATAGACAAAAATTAATTTTACGCATTTACAAAATGTAATTGCGCTTCTTTTTTTAAATGAAATCTTTAGATATATTTATAATTGGATTAATTAATGTCCCTTTAATTTTTACTTCTGAAATCTAAATATTGAAAATGTCATTTGTTCAAGAAATATGAAGTAATTAAACAGTAGATAAAACTGGTTTAGATAAAATAAGTAATTTTACTTATTTTAATACGTTTTATTAAATATTCTGCTCAAATTTTCCCTTTTGTTATGTATATCACAATTATAATTATAACATTAGACTTTTTGATATTTAATTTTTAAATATCATTCGCAATGATTGAAAATCGTAATTGAAAAAGTGTCTTCAGAATGACAAGAATTTTTGATTCTGATTATATCTGTCATTTGTATATATCTATGACCTATGACAAAACTGCGTCATATACAAGTTGAAAAGTTAATGAATTATTTTTAATTTTCAAACTCAGTTTTTATCTTATCTTAATCTTGTATTTAAAAACGATTAATTTCGTGTTCGTTAAAGTTCGAGAAGATATAAAGCTTGAAATCTAATCTGAAGAACGAGGAAAGAAAGAGACAAAATTTTTTATACATACGGACTTTTATATAATTTTCCTGAGGCGACAGAAAGAAAGTGTAACTTCAGCTTCCCTCGAATACCTCCCTCGTAATAAAAGCAGGAAGATAAAGGAATAAGTTAAACATTCCCTAGAGGATGAAACAGACAGTTTTAATGAGTTACCCAAGCAAATTATGTATAAGAAGAATGTAAGATGGTCAGAAATCCGTTTAAAATAGTTACATAAATTATTACAAAAAATCTTTTCAGAAGAAAAAGTTCATTTTTTTGCATAATTAAAATCGGAAACAGTTGAGATCGAAAAATTAATCTACTTCATGATGTTATCATTAATATTT
>NIPQ01040523.1:0-10936 GCA_002806875.1 Lepidotrigona ventralis hoosana | reverse complement strand
ACAAGGATATCTTTACTTTATCTGTCCGTATATTATATTTTATCTTCTTTTCGTTTTTCTCTGTAGCCAGTAATGTAATATCGATACTTTAGTAATGTTTTTATTTAATGTTTTAATATTTTAATATTATACTAGTAATGTTTTTATTTTTCTTACTTCTATCCGCATCTAATTTCTTCGCTATTCTACTCATCATTTTTTCTATTTTCATCTCTATATTCGAAAAGTTTTAGAATTTCACGATACTAATTCATTTTCATAAAATTGAATCAAATACATAATTCTTTCATTTGACTATTTCATTTCTCAAATTTCATATAATTTCAATATAGGAATTATAAAATTGATTAAATCAGAGAATGTCATATGCATTCAATATTTACTTATATTTTGTTTACATTCAATATTTATTTATATGTGATATCTGTGACTTATATGTGATTATCATAAAACTCATGCGGGAAAAAACTCACTGATTAATGAACTGACAGACACTTTGACATGAATATCGAAATGACAGCCGTTATCATCTTTCTCGACATCAATGGAATATCAACTAAATATAAATTCTATTCAAGTCTTTAATTGCATGATTAGTAGCACGTCTATTTCGTTAATAACGAATGAAATAGTGCATCTAGTAGTGTAATAATGGATAATAACCAGTATACCAAATATTGCTCAATAAATCAAATCAGCCTCCATAAAATGAAACGATGCATAACATTTGCATATAAAACTAAAACGTACAATTCAAAAAATAGTAGGAAAAATCATATGTTTTACCTTCCTGAGTCAAAGGGTTTTAAAGTTTTTCGTTATTTGTTATGTTAAATTATAACGCAAAATTGGTTAAATTTTATTTGCAAAAGATAAATAAAGGTGATTATAATTGAAGCATTACAAATCAATTTAATAAAAGCTATTATTTTAATTGTACTTGGAATAAAACGTAAATGCGTGAACTTTTGCAAACTTAACTACAAAAATTTTACAAGACAAAAGAAGTAAACTTTTTAAATCTAATCAAAATGATTCTTTCTCGCAAAGGCTGTATTACTTTCTCTTCACTAATCGTTTCATGCACACTCACGCATTCATTCCATTCTTTTTTTTAGTATGTCTTACAATCATGTATGAAATTATTGCTTACAAATGCTGTACTCACAAAGCTAATATGCTATTTTTATCTCTTCACTTATGTTATTTCAGTAATATTGTTCAATTTAATCAATTTAACATATCATAAATCAATTTAACATATTAATATAAAGCAACAAAAAAAAAACTGGATTTTTAAACAAAAAATATAAATTAACTCCATTTTTTATATAGAAATTCAAGAATACTTAAAATAATCTTAATAGCGTAAAGAAAAGGTATCTTAAGACATATCTTTGATTGATATAATCATTAAGAATAATAATACAGGATCAAAAACAATCAGAAAATTGAAATTGTTTATTTATATTTATCGTTAATTATTTATACTTTATATTCATGAATATAACTGTACAATATTATAATATTATAAAAGAAAAAAGTTGCTCTTTATTGGAAGATTAAAATTTTTAAAATAATATAGATGTAATATAATATAGAAAAAATAGAATATAACAGAAAACACTGAACAAGCTTTCTGTAATATAATTATCAATCTTTAGAAACAGGAATATAAATATTATAAGCAATAATATATAGCAATAATATATAATTACAATAATAGTATATCACAACCAATATATACATATGTATCATAAATACTTCAAAATGATATTAATAATAAGATCAAATCATTGCCAAAGATATAAAAGGACAAAAGCTTCAAGAGTATAATATTATTTTTCTCTTTCACAAAGCATACCAATCAGTGTGTTCACAGTAATGAAATAAAGAATAAAAGAAAAAAATAAAATAGACAGATATACTACAAACTATAATTACAAAAAAAACAGAATATTTATATTATAATTAATTAATTTTTTTTAACAGANTGTAATATAATTATCAATCTTTAGAAACAGGAATATAAATATTATAAGCAATAATATATAGCAATAATATATAATTACAATAATAGTATATCACAACCAATATATACATATGTATCATAAATACTTCAACAGAAAAAAAATTAGTAAAAATTTTCAAAAGAAAATCTGTTACTATCAATCTGTTGTGATGTATTTAAATATATGCATTATTTAACAAATTATTTTATATTACGTATAAATTATGCATATCAATTATATTTATTTTATATCTACTATATAAATTAATTATAGCATTGCATTACAAATTAAATCAAACAATATAATAATCTACAGCAACAGCTTTCAAAGAACAATATCGAATGATCCTTTAATGAAAACTTCGCGATCTTATTTCTTTTTTCTTATTGCTAAAGGCTTATTGTTAAAATATAAATAATAAATTTGTTGTTTAAACTTTAGCCGCAGGTTACTTTACCGTAAACCGTAACAACAATAATATTAGAAAGTCATTGAACCGTTGAACTATATCTGTATGATCTAGAATTAAACTGTTCTCTAAGTTTATTGTTTGCTGTACATTTATTGCCCAAGCCACGCGAACTTTTCATGAGCATCCATCTAGAATGTCGCCTGTATCTGCAAATTACTGTTAGCTTAGAGATAATTACATTCTTTAAAATTTATTTAATAAAGTAACTTACTTACCATTTCAAGCTATTAAATTAAAAAGACGGTAAATTTTAATTTAATAGCTTATACCTAATTTAATAGTTTATACTTAATTTATATCAAATTTAATAGAAATAAATTTTCATTTTTAGTGTAAAAAATATAACACACATGATATAATTATGAATTTAAAATTAGATGAGGTACTGCGATTTCAATAATCCGTGTATTTCATCCTCAGTTGTATTTCTTTTATTCAATATATCACGTGCAGTTTTCTTCAAGCTTAAAAGGATCATCGAATGTTAAAATTTATCAGTGAAACTATTACAAATATTTCTTATAGAAACAAAAATAATATTTACAAAAAAAAGATTAATATTAATCTTTTAAAAAGATCTCTTTAAAATAATTTTATAAGTATTACTTTTTCTAATCAAATTACAGAGTAAATGGAAATAAATGAAAAAGATATTATAGAGTGAAATAGATCTCAGATTATACAATTTACAATTTAAACAACATGTAGTTATTTAATAGTATAAAAATATGATTAATAAAGTATGTTAATGTAAAATTTAAAGTTTAAGGACATAAAAGTTACTTAAGTAAGCAGAACCTTCAATTATTGTAATTAACAATATAATATTTCAATTATATCTATAAAAATTATTCATAGTTTTTACAGAAAAAACTGTCACAATTTTAAAAAGTCTTCTTTACTAATAAATTCAACTGACAAGTGTTTATTACATTGCATAGACTTATTTATACTGTATTACACTGTATTTTTTTTTAAATTAGAGATATAGTAAGAGAAAACAGTAGTTACAATTAACTAATTTTCAAATTAACATTTAATATCTAATAAGATATTCTATATTTACACGTATGTAGTTTATTTCTATATTTTATGCTTAGTTTTTAGTTGATTATTTTGCCTAAAACTCAGGTCTAAAAATTTTTGAGCTATATTATTTATTTAATGTCTTTTTATAGAAGTGAACATTCTGTTTATAGTTTTAAATACTTATTTTGGATGTTTCGAATATTTGGATTTCTACATATTAGTCTATCTGTTCCACATCATATTATAGAATCACATAATATGTGCATTATCAGTTGTAGACTGGCTGTTCATAGTAATTACAATCTAATTCTGGTTAAGTAGCAATAATATAAATCAAATAATAATAATTACGTAGTAGTATACACGTATATAACGACATTATTAGAATAACTACAGTATTAGTATTAACAATCATACTGATTAAACTCGAATTTCTTTTCATTTTCAACACACACACACACATATAGAAACGAACATCATCATTTCAAATATTTAATAAAACGAATTCTATCTCAAATATGTCTATTTCAAATAGCTTTCGACGTCACCGTACCGTCACAAAAATTCTTTTTATAATTTTCTTCTATTATAATTTTTAAATTATGTAGAATAATGAAAAATTCTTCAATAGCGAAAATGCTTGTTATCTAATTTTGTATGAGTTATTTAAAAAAAATAAAAAAATGTGGTATTCTGTTAAAAATATATAAAAATGTGGTATTCTGTTAAAAATATATAAAAAAAAAAGAAAAATTAGGCTTTTTTGCAGTCACTTTTAAAAAAGGTCTCTTGTTCCTGAAATAATTAGGACTTGATTTATTAATTAGCAGATCTATTATAATTTCTGAGAAAAAGGCTGAATCTCTTTTCCAATAAAAATATCAAATTAAATAATATACAAACGTATATGATTTTGATTTATGTTAATAAGGACAAGTATTTGAATACTATTGTGCAAATTTCTTTGTCTTTCATTAATGTATGTAATTATGTTCATTAATGTATGTAATTATGTTCATTAATGCATGTAATGTATTATATTATACATTAAAGTTAAAGGTACTAAATTAAAGTTAAAATATCCTCTAAAATAATAACTTTTTGACATATATGAGTTAATAATAATAGGAATGTCTAACATCGATTCGTATTAAAAAATATATGATTCATTTAAAAAATAAAGTTTATCTTCGTATGATATTCAACACTTTCATTTGAAACATTTTCTATAAATAATAATAACAACATAAATCAAAAAATACTTTAATTACTTCCACTGCCTTTTATGTTTTTTTATATTTTAAGTTCCATTATTTTGACTTATTCAATATTCAAAGAAATGTCATTATCTTGAATAAAAAATTTTTATATACTTGTAGAAATTGCGTATGTAATGCTAAATAAGTATTATTACACTTTAGGAATAAATAATAGAAAGTATATATATATATATATATATATATATATATTTTAGAGTAAATAAATTTTTATTAAATTTTTCAAAGTGTAATATATAATAGATATCATTCAATAATAATAAACTTTACTAATATTTAGTAAGTGAATTAGAATTAAAAATTATTAGAAATCAAAAATTATTTTTTGACTCGAGTTTACAATAAATTTGATTATTAGAATATTTATTGAATTTTAATTCCATTTAATCCTGAAATTTAAAATTTTTCTGATAAACTTCTTGAAAAATCACTTTTTATGAGTTTGAATATTTATATGATTTGAATGGAACCCTTTTTTACGTTTTCGTAGTGATGTATGTATTAGGTTGTCCCAAAAAATTTTTTCGTTCTATATATAAGTTCTATATATAACTAATAGATGCACAACATTTTTTGTTTTATATTATTTTATGTATGATTTTGTTCTATTATCTTTCTCCATCTCTCCGAAAGACGCATAATGCCATCTTTCCAGAACTTCTGGGGTTTGCTAATAATATACCGTTCTAAGTGCATTTTTGTCATTTATTACATTAAATTTTGTACCGCGAAAAGAATTTTTAATGAACAAAATAAGTAGTAATCACACGGGGCAATATCCGGAGAGTATGGAGGATGAAATAGAACATCAAAAGGTATAAAAATTTGTTCTTGACGGTTAAAGACACATGGGGCATTATCGTGCTGAAAAACGATTTCTCATTTGTTCGTTAATTCTGTTCATTTTGCGATTGTTTCCTTCAATTTGTCCAGTTGAGAACAGTATGTCACTGAATTGATTGTCTCACTTTGTGGAAGCAGTTCATAATAAATGATACCCTTCCAATCTCACTAAAAGAACATAAAAAAAAACTTTCTTCGGATGAAGATCAGACTTTGCTACCGTTAAAACCTTCTTATTCCTTGACCAAGATCGTTTACGTGTAATATTCTCGTGAAGAATCTACGCCTCAACCCCAGTAATCAATCTCTTCAAAAATGTATCTTTCTCGTTTCGCTGAAGAAGCAAATCACACGTCAAAATACGGTTAAGGAGGTTGCTCTCTGTCAACTGATGCGGAACCCATACTTCAGAGTGATTAACGTAGCTGATCTTTGTAAGATTATTATGCACCGTTGTTCGTGGAATGTTTAAAATATCCGCCAATTCACGAACAATACATCGCAGATTTTCATCAATCATGGCATTGATTAGTTCCATATCCATAGTGGATAGGTAGCCGCTGCGTTCTTCATTTTCCAAATGAAAATTACTAGTTCTAAACCTCCTAAATCGACTACAAACTGAACACTTGTAGCACCATTCCTATATACGGTGCAAATTTCAGTTATGGTATTTATAGCACTGCTGCCTTTTTTAAAATAAGGCAGCATTATATGTCGGAAATGCTTTCTTTTGATTTGATGATTTTCCATACTTAAAGGCGTATAAAAGAACGTATATAAGACTTCAATGCAAACGAAACGTATTCTACGACAGTTAGATGACTGAAGATAAAGACCACATTTGACAGATTAGGTTTCATGTATAATCATTGTCAGGTAAAGCAGTTGCGTGCAGATAGCGAAAGTCATTTTTAAAACAACCTAATATAAGTAACGAGAAAAATAATAAAAAATATTAACAATGATCTTGAAATAAAATGCCATCAACAATAATTTGGTACATCACGAGAAGGCATGAATTTATTTTTTCCACGAATTTAGTAAAAGATATCATTCTTTGTTATACAGGACATCGCGAATTTAAATATTAGAATTTTGGGAATCTGTAGGAGGCTAATAAACTAAGAAAAAATGTTCTTTAGAGATTTTCTCGTTTTTGTTCCATTTTGAGGAAAATTGTGAAAGAAGAAACAAAAAGATTTTCATTTCTCCACTTATTTACAATCATTGATGTTATCACCTATTTTATCATTCATATTAATCATGACATATAATATCATCTGGTATTATCCATTTAATGAAGATAATGTTCAAACTTAGGATGATCAATATAATTGTAGTTTTGATATTTGATGCACTGCAGCAAGGATTTGGATCTTTCTCAAGAGTTACTTTTTTGAATTGATCGACATTGAATAAACTTACTAAATAAGGGAAAAAATTAAAACATACTTGTTTCACTTTTTTTTTCTCTTTTGATTGAATAAACTTACTGCATAAAGGAGAAAATTAAAACGTATTTGTTTCATTTTTTTTTCTCTTTTTTTCTTTTTAGGATATTTTCTAAAATAGAACAAAAACGACTAAATGAAGACTTTTTTAAAGATTTTTTAAAAGGACTAAAGGACTTTTTTCTTTAATTTATCGATCCTCTATACGCTCTCGAAGTTTTGATATTTAAATTCGAAATATCCTGTATAACATATGAATGTCACAAATGAAGTGACCTTTCTTCATACCTACATGATACACGCGTTCGAGCTCATACTCTTTTCGAATGTATTTTGATTTAAATTTATTGTATCTTACAGAGACATATAAAATAATTGATTCAAATTACATACCTTTTATTAAAGATTTCTGTGGATAAAAACAAATGACAACAAAATATATACCATTATTATTATATTATATGTCATTAATTATTACAGATAAAAATAAATTTCTTAACTTTTACTAAATTATCCATAAAGAAAAGTATGAAATGAACTTTATAACTTCATTTTTTGTTTTGTTACAATAAAGCAATAAGATCATAATACAATCTATAAAAGAAATAGTAAATTATTTTTTTCGAAATTATTATGACTCGATTTTTTTTCATGTTTTTGTTCTCTATATCTGATACAGAGATGATTTAAAAAATTCAAATCTATGAAGGAATAATCTATCGACAAGTTTACCATTTTCAGAGAACAAAAAATAAATTTTCTACAATATTTTTAAATAACATATTTTCCAACCATATTTTACAAATTCTGTCTCTCTCTGGTGAACTGTACGACACTAGATATACTATCTGTATTACAATTTACTGTAGCACAGCCATTTGAAATACAATTTCAATGAATGATTCACTACAGTTCAATTGAGCTGTTTTGTTATTTTACGAATATTGAGACAAACAGACAGAAATAATTTCACAGAATTTATACAAAACTTATAAGCAATAACAAGAAAAAGGTGTGATAACGAAGAAAAGTATAGATACTGGCTAAGAGAAAAAGAGAAAAAATGTGAGTTATGTCAGAAAGAGATTAAAACTCTAAAGTATCTAGCGTACCTAGATTGCGAAAGAATGGAAAGATTAGGGGAAGACATAGAGGATTATTGAGACAAAAAGAAGAGGCTAAAATGGGCAAAATAGCTAGAAGAAAAAAGAAAAAAAAGAAGGGAGAAAAGGATTAAACCGGGATAAGAAGGAGAATAATTCAATCAAAAAAGCAAAGACCAATATAAAATATTAATATAGGATAGAGTGAAATAGAATAGATCAAGTTAGAGTAAGTTAGTAGTTAACCAGTATACGTTATATTATATTAGCCTATGTTGTAGTATATTGTATTATAATATAATATTATGTTTTATTATTTTATATTATATTATATTACAGTATTATTATATTATAATGTATTATGTTTATAACGTTGAATGTTATCTTTAAGAATATGTGTATACTACAATCATATGTTTTCAATAACTTTGATATATTCAGACATGTTCCAATACCATCTAATGAAAATCGACACGAACTTCCGGACAACCCAATATATATATATATATATTTATATATTTTCTTTATTTCTGCTTGCCTGTCGATACACACACAATTTATACAAAAATACAAAAATTATGCAAAAATTGAAAATCAACAATAATTAATCACGATTGTTTTTTTTTCAACGCGTCGTTCATGAAGTGATGAGTACCTGAATTTGACCTTGTATAATGTATTCACGTTGTATTTCTGACATCGCTAACAATTAAAACACGTCAGGCCTTAACATTTTTGATATAACAATAAAAAGTTGTAAAAGTATGAGTTGTAAATAAATTCTTCAACACATTTTGGCTATATTATGGCATTCAAGTAACAAAATCTTTGATTCAAATATGTTATTTTGGAGGCGTTAAAGTTAAAATGCAGATAATTTTTTATAAAATATGAAAAATTCAGAAGAATCCTAAAAATCTGTCAAGTACTATTACAAATTCTACTCGCGCGTTGTTTATAACTTTGCGTTTGTAATAGTATTTATCTCATGATCAGGCATACCAAGAAAACAGACTGATTAAAACATCGACGTCAGTTTACCGTCGGAGATTTCTGTCAGAAATTTTATCCATACTTTGCTGCGTTCAATTTTAATGAATCGCAGTTGATTCAATAGAAAATTTATAGAATGGATATGATAAAAAGATTGATATGTTGTTTAGAATGTTGAAGCAGGAACTGTGAGCGATTGATTGTCTTTTTTAAGTACGATGTTGAAAGAACAACGAACTGTGAACACTTGAGTGTCTTGTTTAAATAGAATATTAAAGAAACAATTGTTTCTTGCGAACGATTATTTTTTAAAAGAGTTGAAGGAAAAGCTAATCAGAAAAATTACTTAATTATCTCATCAGAGTCTGATTTCGACATGTTGATTGGCTCTCATTAACAGTAAGAAGAGATTAATCAGCAGTTGAGTCAATCTTATCCATGTCTCTTTCTTATACTCTGATTTGACAGAGGACAGGTGTTGAGGCCTCCACGAAACGATGAAGCGGAACATGCATCGATTTCTAGGTTTCATGATGCACAATATACATATGTAGTTCGACGTTGGTGAATCAGCATTAGAAGCAACTGTCACCGATACGGGAATGAGACCAGCATTGTTCAACAAAGAAAGTCAGTTACGGATTTTGATATCCTCGGATCGAAAACTTTCACGATATTTTTAATTAACTCTTGAATCATAAAAAATATTGCAATGAAATTTGATATAAATATTTATAAAAAATATTCCTTTTCAATGATATGCAATATAATATATTTTATGTTTATTTAATAAATTATGTTAATTTAATGCTATTTCATTAATTTTATAAACAATTTGACAAATTGTTTTTTTCATAGTCTATATTTTTGAACTTTAAAACTTAATTTTAAACAATGATATATAGATAAAACTTTCAATTTTGAAATTATGAGCAAAATCGAATACTATTGAATATACACAAATCATACTTATAATTCAAATTTATAAAGTGAATGAAAAATAATGCTGTAAATAAAAAGTCTTGTTACCCTTTTTAAAGAACTCTGAGAAGTTGTGGAACAGGGGATATGTTAATACGAATCAGGAAGTATAGGGGAGGTCTCATTATATCGAAAGTAACTCAGGTGAGCAGTTTTGGGAAATGATCCCATTCTCTTCTGGAAATTGTCCCATTACTTGCACAATACTTCGGACACGCATGTATTTATGACATGGCAATCCGCAATATGGTGCGAAGGACTTCATCTCATTTGAGATTCACTAAATTTATGGGGCATCTAGTTTGGAATTTTGTAAAAAAGAAATATCGCCTATACCTACGAGTTTTACGCATAAATGTTTCAGAAATTCCTAATATGACTGAGTTTGGAACACATTCATATCATAAGAGTTACGTACTGTTAACACATCAAAACAGAATAGGTATTTTTTAATGTATTGCAAAAAAAAAGAAATCGGAACAAAAAATTAAACACGATTGTGAAAACATTTTAAAGAAAAAAGACCAAATTACTTGGTGAAAATGATATTTTTAAAATGTCTAACTTTATGTGTTTATTTCAATTAGAATTATTATTACATTTCATTAATTTTATCATTTTCGAGACTAGTGGACATTTAGAGATCGATATAAATTGAAAAAAATATCAAAATGAAAAAGTTGATTCTTTTATGGTCGCAACGATTTGCCGTTTGTTTTTGAATTCTTGAAATACGATGTGTTGAAGTCTTTCTGGCTCCAACGAACGTCAG
>NIPQ01040509.1:0-11037 GCA_002806875.1 Lepidotrigona ventralis hoosana | reverse complement strand
AAAAAAAAAAAAATTCTGTATTACGTTTTGCAACGCACGGAATTGCAACGGCAGGCTTCGCCGTTTAATTATTGATATAATTTAACAATCAGATTAAAAAATCGAATCGGTTGCTTCGTTATGAATATTAACTAGCAAGAATTTGGAGAGATATAATCCCGCGCGCGACACTGAAAAAGTAGTTATTTATTTTTGAACGAGTTGCTTAACGCTGCGGGCTTTTGTTCGTCCATCGAGCACGATTTTTCATTGGGATTTGGGAAATCCAGGTCGGCAGGCTCGTTAAAAATTGACGTACAACGCATCATGCTGTAACAAGTGACCGAATTCGTCATTTTCTGCAAAATTTATTCGGTTTGGCGATCGATGGCAGAATGGTCAAACAGTTCTAAAACTATTTATTCGCGTCGTTGAGTATTTTTCTCGTATGAACCTAACAATGCGAGGAAATATTTTCGATCCGAGGACGTTGCGTTTAATCGCGCAATATTTAAAAAAAAAATGAAAGAAGATTTCGAAGGGATCAAGATAAATAATTTCATTGCTCTGCGTTCAATTCTCTTCTTTTCAGTATTCATGAACTTGTTCGAATCTAATTTCATGTACGTCATTGTAACATTTCGTCATTNGTTCGAATCTAATTTCATGTACGTCATTGTAACATTTCGTCATTTGTTGTGAAATGAATCATGTTACGTTTGTTTCACGATATCAAGAAACAATGTGCTCGGACAAGAATTCTTTGCAATTTCTCATTCATCCTTTCATCACGAGATTCTTCCACCTCCCGTTGTTTATGTTTCGGTTCGTTAATGTATTCGGTTTCGTTAATGAATGGCTCTCCGGTGACACCGTTTCTACGAAATCTATTTGCGAGAAGAGTAAAAAAGACACAGGAGAACAAACGTCAGTCGTAAAGTGAAACGAGAGATTAATTTAAAAAAGAAAGCTTACTTTCAACCCTTTTAGAGACATATTTAATTTTTCTAAATTAAGTACCTGCTTTTACCTACTTTGTACAGTTTCACTATTTGTCGAAATTCATTTTTATGAAATTTAAAATATTACAAACTTCAATGTTTAATTAGATACGTGAACAGTGTTTTAAACCCTAGTAGCTTCTCCCCAAAATCCTACTTCAAAAAGTTAAACGCGTGACCGCGTGTCAACTCTACTGCATATCCCAAAGGTTTTCGCCCAGATAGAATCGGGAAGCGAACTCGATCGATACGCGATCGGGATTTAAAATGGAATTAGAGCGACTCGTCTCTCACTTCCTGCCCACATTTCCACACTCTGTTTATCTATCGGAATCTTTACTTTGCATAATAAACAGTGGTCCACAGGTGTGTATCTATCGGTTTAGCTGCCCTCGTTTCACCCTCTCTGCTCTAACCTTTGTATCCCTCTCTCTCTCTCTCTCTCTCTCTCTCTTTCTTCGTTCTCTCCTCTCTTTCTTCGCCGAATTCCTTTCTTTTCACCGGCAAAAATCTCCGACCCGCGTTTTTTTTTTTTTCAAGCGCGAGCCTGAGGAGGAGAGGCGCGCGCGTTAATGCGTGAACGCGTCTCCCGTGTATTGAGGCCGCCGCGTGCACGTGACTCTTTGCAATCTCTTGCCGTTCCACGAGTTTCCGTATTTAAAACACTTTGCAATCTACTCCCGGCTGTCTATTGAATGCACCCAGCGAATGAATTTCCCTCGCTCCTCTCTTCGTCTTTCCTCCCCTCGAGGAGGAGGGCCATACTCGTCTGGCTATTCAACGCGTTCCCGCGAATCTCTTTTTCTCTTTCTCATTGCCGGGCTACTTTTTTCGTTAATCGTCGTTTGCTCACCGCCGTTATTCATTAGGCTACTTGTAGCTAACTCTTGTAACTACTCGAACGCTGTGCAGCCGTTGGTTCGCCGAGACTTTCTGTGTCTCGACTGGAGGAGTGAACTTTTAAGCATTATAGCCGGGGACTACGGGGGGGAGGGTTTACCGCAAAGAGTTTACTTAACCCTGCGACGCGTGTGAAGGGCTGTTTCACGGTCTTGGAGTGCGGGGATTTTTGGCACGCCTCGTGAAAATTACACGCGACGAGACAACGTGGTTTTCTCTTTTAGAATTTACGTTGCTTTGTACGTGAAGCGCGATAAGCTTTTTAAACGACCTGTCGACGTCACGGTGAATTTTTGAAATTTTTATTTTATATTTTGGGCGATCGAGCTTTCAAGTGCTTGCCCGGGACAGTAGGATTTCCAACGGAAGGGTTTTACTTATTCCTGTGAACGCGTGTGAGGAATTGTTTCCTATTTTTGGAGCCCGCTGGAATTTCTCCGCGTGTCAAAAGTTTCGCCAACCGTTTTTTCGCGTTGTGATTTTTTTTCGAATTTGGATCTACCGGCGTGCGATGAATTTTTCGAATTTAGGTCTATTTTTCAAAGGATTTGTTAACGTACAATAGTTTCTAATAATTTTTCAAAGGGTTTGTTTGTTTTTCAAACTTGGACCTATATCATTGATACGTTGATCAATTTTCCAGAGAATCTATCGACTTACAATGATCTCACAATTCTCGACTATTAATTATTAATCGAAATGTTAGAAGAAATAGCGATCGAACATGAACTATTAACGCAGTAGAATCCTGAATGTATTTACAATCCGACCTGTGAGTCAATATTCGCAGTTTCCCTCGTAATTTCTCTGACTGTAACGCGAGAATGTGAGTGTGTTAACTCTCGCGTACGCAGGAAAGATCTGCAAATGCCGGAACAGTTGTGTTTCTTCTGGAAATACAGAGATAGCTAGAGAAGGATGAACTTCTCGTATGAATAACAGGTGTTTGGGATAGCGCGAAAGAGGTTGAACAGCTGTTTAGGACGTGGTAATCAGTTTCGAGCGGGGGCTGGTTTCCAAATAGTTTCCATGAGCGTAGATAAACTTATATATGGGAAGATATACAGGGATATGAAAGTTCGCCATGCATATAGGGTGGCTTTAAGTATTCGGTAAAATAGACCAACTGACGTGCATACGTATAGTCTAACTAGCCTCGACTAAACAAACAGAATATGAAACTGCTCATTATCTAAAATACAAAGTGACGTTACGTCGTAACATAAAATCGGGCGAGAATACTAGTCGACCAAGAAGGTTCCTTCGATTTTAGAAAGTATAGTAGACGCCATCGTTCCAAAATAATTGCTAAATAATTTTTTTTAATACGACAGAACATACGTGATTAATAATTTACATGGTTCTAAAACTAACCTTTGGTTTGGTGAAAAAATTCTCTTTCTTCTCACGTCTCTGCATTCATTCTTTGACGCTGTAAAAGACCTAAAATATTCAAACTTATATGTGGAACATATAGGTTTCAACATACAGGAACAAAGTTGACATTACGGCGCAACAAAAGGTCGCAAATCGACCCCATTCTTTCTCCCCCCCCCCGTAACAATCGTTTTTTTACACTTAGCCACGCGTTTCCCCGGATTCTCCACTCTGCTTTCGACACTCGTTAAAAAGAATCCCTCCGCGTCTAGGGTAGTTGCCCCGCTCCCTTTTCCGTAGGAAAATACCTCTTGAATCTCGCGATGCGAGCTGAAGGAGAATCAACGCGGCTATAAAACCGCGGCGGAGCTCGCAGTTTCCGCTGCGCGTGGAGTGGATAAAGGAGTCGCTTTGGCGTTTGCCGAAGGATTCGCCGGGGAATGCGATATTACGCGGAATGTCAGTCGTGAAAAATACAGGAAGGAACGAACGCGCCGGCCGAACTTGTTCGCGCGTGTACACCGAGGTGAACCCGAAATTTTCGTCGTGAAACAAGCTCGTAGAGGAAATGGATCTGAGATTGTGAGAGATGAAAAGGAAAGAGGAGGATCGTGTTATAGTGTAAAAATGACAAGAAGGAATTAAATTGCGGATTTTTGTGTAGATTCGTGGAACAGAATCTAGACAGGATTAAAATTAGATAAAATATAGATACAATTTTTTTTGTCCATTCATTGTACATATATATATAGGATGTCTCGAACTTGATTTGTTTGAGGGCTTGATGTACACACAAAAATGAGAAGAAAATGTTACATAAAGTTTATTATGAAAACGCCTCATTATTGCAGAGTTACAAACAAATATTGCACGTATGAAATATGCTATACATTTTTCTTATGGAGTACTTCAAAACAAAAGATTTAGTCAACAAACATAATTTCATTGAAACTCAGCTTAAGAACTTTGTAGTATTATTAATTCTATTATTCACCGATATCAAGCTTGATGAAATTAAAATTATTTTTCGTATTATTATAATTAATTATACAAAATTGTTAGTAGACGACAAGAGACATCTAATTATAGTACATCGTCTGTGTACTATAATGGAAAATACTACTCTCATGTATACAATATTTGTTCAAAGACTTTTTGCTGTCTTTCTTCTTTTTATGCGTAAATTACGTTTAATTACTCCGAAGTTTGGCCTGTTAAATTTGCAAATATATATCGAATATTAGATATTCATACATTTTTGTATACCGTGTGTATTATACGTACTTTTATATCCAGTATTGTATTAAAAATTCGTAAAAATCCGCAGTTATTTAATTACAATGTTACTTTGCTGCATATTGGATATATCGTTTCGAATTCTATCCTATATTTGCAAATTGTTGACAGGTTCGAAGCGTTTCACT
The DNA here is from genome assembly GCA_002806875.1 of Lepidotrigona ventralis hoosana. Lineage (NCBI taxonomy): Eukaryota > Metazoa > Arthropoda > Insecta > Hymenoptera > Apidae > Lepidotrigona > Lepidotrigona ventralis. Next base: position 6,356 of record NIPQ01040509.1, on the reverse strand, counting down.
GATACGTACACTCGTGCGTATCGTTTCGCCAAATCGTGACAGTAGCGGATGATTTCTGTGGTGCTTTGTCATTTTACGATTCGTCACGAAGAAGAAGGAGGAAGCGTTCAACGGTGATGGTCGTTGGTTTATGGGGAATGGTATACGACCCCGCGGTTCCAAGCCATTTCCAAAAGTCAACCGTGTATTTAATTACGGGTAACGAACGAGCGTGTAAGTGGGTCGGTATCGAGACCCCGGGGGAAATTACGAAGCCACTTAATAGGCCTGTGCATTGGTCCAGCACATTCGTTTCGCGAACGTGTGAGGGAATAGTTTAACGACAGTCGATTCTGGCGGACGCGAGAACTTATGGAAACATTGGATGCACCGGATCCGTGTTTCTTCTGGATATTTGCTCAGCCTTCCATTTAACAAGATTTACGATCTTATTATGTGGAATAAGGTATACGTTGTTTGCTTCTACTCCACAGGGCGAGTCAACAAGGAACGTTATCGAAAGCAACACTTTTTTTTTATTGGTTGCATGGACAAACTGTTTGAGATAAATCATGTCGTACATGTTAATTTTTGTTTTTTATATCCCGTGTGAGACGTTAAGATGATTGCTCTAAACGTGCAATAGATTGAATAGTTGTCGAGTCTAAAAGAGTGTCTCTTTTCGATCAAGAAAATATGGAATATAAATGTAAAAGTTGTTCCTTCTATTTCGAAATACGTTCTTTGTGCAACTAACGAGAAACAAGTTTTATTTCCAAAAGATTTATTACTCAAATATTTCTTACGTTCGAATTTTATTGGTCAGAGACGGAAACTCTTACGCGCTGGATCTAACAGTTTGCAGTGTTCGTGCCTTAGAATTTATCGCTCGTGTTTTCCAAAGTGTATCAAGATTTATCCACAAATACGGCGAAACAAAAGTTTTTATGGCTCAATCTTGACCACAGCTTGGCTTCAAATTAAAGAAGAAAGTGTCACATTCGTTTCTCGAAATCGACGAAATAATTTACGATCGAGTGAACTATTCTTAAAAAATGAACAATCTTCATCAGTCTTCTTCTTCTCTCCACGTGTACTTATTTCTACGATCAAAACGTTAACCCTCTGCGATCAATTAATTTTACTATGGTAGCCAGATCCACGTTGGATTTTGGAAATAAAATAAATTTCGTAATAATGTAATTGAACGTTCAGCACACCCAAAAATAAAAAGAGAATCGTTGGATCGTGGCGATAAAATCTGGAGAAATTGGCTGGCAAAGAGCTTGAAGATAAACGTGGCTGCGCGGCAGGCGCGAGATTTCCGCGCGCGGCGGCAACGCGTAACACGACTTTAGTTACGTTCACTTTGCCAAAACTTTTATACTCTCGCGGCGGAACGATACGCGATTCGCTGTCGCGGAATTTCGTCGCAAGTTCTCAGCCAGTTATCCCCGTGCGTCGACAGTTGCAGCGCGAAGAAAGTGGTCGTAGAAAGAGAGAAGATTGTCTGTAACTTGTGAGAGTCTCGGAGGACAGTGGCGACGACGACGGCGACGTTTCCTGGCGTGTACACAGCGAAACGACAATGGACGCTCGCCGACAATCGGGAAATTTGAAAGGTTGGTGGCGCGCGCACTTTATCCGGAAGTTTATAAATCCTTTTAAAAATCGCCGTGCCAGGAAAGAGACGAACCTTTTTGCGCTTTCCTCTCGCGAAACCAGGAAAAGAAACCGGCGTACAAAAGGGATTGAAAAGGGATGAAAGGGCGAGTAATACCGCGTATTACTTTGTGACGTGCTCTCTCTTCGATAGCGCAGCGGAAAAATCGTTCACGGAGTGGGGGAGGGGAGCGGAGCAGCCAGAGAGAAAGGAATTCATTTGGATGGGAAGAGTTTCGCGTGAACCGGATGATATCCGACGTTTTTGATAACTGGCGCGCTCGGTTCCAGAGAGAGAGAGAGAGAGCGAAAAACTGGGTCAGAATTGCGCTGTAAAATCTGGCAAATATATGAGGGCAAGTTGGTCAGAAACTAAACAACGCTAGCCCAACGCTCGCTTTTGTACATACATACATACATACATGCACAGGGGTGTAAGCTACGAGGGGAGGGAATGTGTAACGACACGTGGTGCAACGTTGCGTCGATGCGGAGAGCTCACGTAAACGAGCCGAGCTAATATTTTCGTCGTGGACGAGCAGTGAATTTTCAACGTTGGTGGATCATTCGTACGCCGTTCAAAAACGTACCCTTTTTTCCCCCCGTTTTCTTTCTTTTTCCTTTTCACACGGTTATTTTACAGAGCCTTTGATTTTTCTGCGCCCGTACGAACTGGAGCGTTTCATCGTTTCCGATTCGAGCGGAATATAATTACACCGACGATACGATATTAATGGGGAATCGAGGCTGGATTTTCTTCTCGCGCTCTTTCCCCCACCACCACCACGTCGATCGACATTAATATTTTTCTTGCGCATAAATCTCATTGATTTCCACTTGGAAAGCCGTTACCATAATCACACGCCCGCGTCTCTTGCCAGAGGATCCGCCGCGGTCCGCGTTCATTTTTACGACCGGTGATTTATGACGCGCTGTCAATTCGTTAGATTATTAACCGACCGTGATTGATCTCCTTTCCCCGCCGAGTGCTATTCGTAATTGCCCTCGCCAGCCGTGAGCCGCGTTTTCTTTTTTTTTTCTTTTTTTCTTTTTTTCTTTTTTTCTTTTTTTTTTGCGCACTCTCTGGCTCTTTGATTCCTCCGGAGAGAAGTAAAAATCACGGCGAACGCAACACAACGCAACGTCTTCGTTACGGCGTTTCACTCCGTGCGAAGTGAGCGCGGATCTTCGATCGTCGATTTCAACGTTCATTAATGTTTGCTTCGAACGTTGTTAGTGCCGCGAACTTTCTCTCCGGTGCGAACTTACACCGTGCGAACAAGATAGTTTAGAAGTAGAAAAAGTTTTTATGTACTCTACAAAGACACAGGCAGAGAGAGAGAGAGAGAGAGAGTAATCTTCTTTTATTTATAAAGGTAATTACAGTACACGTGATGCGTTTAATTCCATCATATGCTTCTTTGATTTCGTATCTTCCCTCTCTGAGAGTAATCAACTTTCATTCATTATACGCTCGACGTTCCAAGGTGGAAATCAATTAAAGTTCGTTTACCCGACGGTATGTAACTTTATGGAAAGCAATGGCCAATTAATACGAGAGAGAAAAGAAGCAGCATCTTCTTTTCTGCTGCCTGAGACTCGTTTCGCTGCTTCCACTATAGACGGATGGATGGCGGCGATGATGACTTTCTCGTCTCGCGTCAGCTTGGCAAACGATTCGACGCCGGACAATAATCCGCGCCAGATAGCGCGATCGGCAGATCGATAATAATTATCGCCGATTGCGTTCGAACGTCTGTGAAAGAAGCGCGCAAGTTGCCGGCAGCGTCTATACAGACGGCTTACGATCCCGGCGATCAAGCGTCCTAGATTAAAACCAATTAACTCGAATAAGACAACGTTAACAGCGCTTGTAAATTGCAGCATTCAACGGACGACAGAGTTGCTTCGAAAACATTATCAGATAATCCACCGATGGAACTTTCCTCTCCCTGTCTTTTCCCCCGTTTATCTTTCTTCACCCTCTCGCCGTTTTCCTCCCAGGACGAGAAAGTCAGAGATCGAGAAAGAAAGTAAAAAAGGTAAGAAGTCGGTGCCCGTTTATTCGCGCTTTGTTCCGCGACAGAGCGCGAAACGTTCGAGAGCAACAGGACGCCTAGCGTCTATCGACCGGGGAACTGGAGAGATTCGTCGATGGTAAAAGGAGGATGCAACGACGAACTCTGACAGAGTGTAACCTACATTACGGTGAATTGCGTCGGGTTGGCTGTCATCGAGCGACCGGGACGCGGCCTCCGCGGCGGATTTCTGCATTTAAATGCAATCGAATTGGCTGGCTTGTTTACTTCGAAAGGAACAGTTTCGCGTAGTAAGAAAACGTGCCTAACGAGAAGAACGAAACGAGAAAACACACGAACGAGGAATCGTTCTCGAGCGAGGAACGAGAGGGGAAAAGGGACGCCGTGCCCGTGGGCTATCCCCATCGGAGGGATAAAAAGTGGAACGGGGGGGAGGGAAGGGTAGGAGGAAATAGCTTGAGACAGAGCGAGAAACAGCTAGACAGTAGTCGGTCTCGCTTCTTCGCTCGGTCGGAATCGTTATGAGTCGTGTAGGTATAAACTAGCAGTTCGATCAGACGTGATGGCGATATACGGCACGATATTGCGAGAGGATAGCTCGAACAGGAGAGTATCGATATGGAATGTGTTTCCCTCATCCTCTCTGGGCTGTTGGTCGTGGCCTCTCTTTCTCATCAGGGTTCGTGCGCTCGGGCTCTCCTTTCCGCCCATCCGACGGATCGTCCGCGCACCCCCTGGCGTTCTCTCGCTCTTCTCTCTCTCTCTCTCTCTCTCTCCAGCCACTTCGGAACTTGGAGAGCGCTCGAGAGAAGGTCAACGATCCCTCCGGGGGATTTTCAGAGATCTGGCGGCTGAAACCACCGGTGGGACTCGTCACGACTCAATTCCGCCGGTGCCGATGGTAAAAAACGAATCGACTGATCTTGGGCTACGTGCCAGGTGGGGTAGCAGGTTGCCTTCGATCCGCGGGAAAATTGTTATCGGCGATCGAAGGCCCGATGTTTATTCGCTGCCGTTCGAGCGACGAATTGATTTTTACTTTCCGCCTCTTTTCGCCGCATCGAACGCATCGAAATCTGTATCTTTTTTTCACCTCGTCGAGATTGAGAGCTCGGCGGGATATCGATAGCGGTGGACCGGGGCATCGTTATAGAAAAATTTTCAATTTAACACTACGTTACTCGCATCTCGGGGAGAGAGTTTCTTGTTTCCATGGCAAAAAAAAAAAGAAAAAAAAAGAAGAGAAATGTTTCTACGAATCGGTTAATTTCGACTCTAGCAGTTCTGGTAATTTCAACTTTGTTGGCACTCTATTATTTCATTTATTTTTACTTTATTCGTTCACTCGGGACCAATGTTGGGATAATTTACATCGTTCAATTCTATAATATTTAATTAAATAATTAAATATTAAGATTTCGCTCTCTTCGACGTCGCAATTTCATGAAATTTCTAGTTCAGGTATTTACAGTGTAGAATAGTGGTTCATTCGTTCGTCGACGAAAATAAAATAAAATGAAATATTATTGATACATTTTTGCTTCGTCCTGAATGAGTTTAGTAGAGCATGTCTGACGTTAACAGCCATTTCATCCAATCTTCCTGTCAGCTGGAACATCTATAATATAGCTCAGAATCGATTTATAATATAAATCCAACGAGAGCAATATCCACGTCCTCATCGTCTCGTCATCTTATCCAATTAATTTATCCGATCCTTTCCATAGACGCTTCTTCTCGTTTGTTGAAATATCTCGTTTCTCTCGGAAACGACAACAGAGACACAGAGAGAGAGAAATATATAAGAAAAAAAGCAAGTGGTGGCAGATCTTTCGCTCCACATATTTTCGCTCGACGGCGCTCGGCACCGATTAAAACTCGTTTGTAACAGTATTACGACGTTAAATCCCGTTTCGCCGTCGAGACAGCGGCGTATCGTGTTTGACAAACTTCTTCATCCGCAGCGCGGGCAAACGTGCTGCGTCACGAGTCAGCGCGAGCGTGAGGAGTGCCACGAGTGTGCAACGAAAATCGAGGAACGAGAGTCGAGTGTTTCGTGCATAAATCGCCGACAGTGCGGCAAGTCGGGAAACTTGAACACTTCGTTGTAGTTTTTATTCCGCGATTATGTCTCTCGGCTTTCCTTCGGTTGCGACACGGGAGGAAAGAAGGAAGCAACTGAGGACGGTACCGCGGACAAGTGTGAAACAGAGGAACGACCAGCGCGTAAAAGTTAAACGCCGAAGTTGCAGTCGACTCTTCTCTTTTTCCCGCCCTTCTCCGCCAGTCACTGCCGCGTTTTTACGAGCCTCGGCGTCCTCTTTCCGGACGTGCGTGTGCTCCTAATGCGCGCACGAGTTTGTGTTAGGCCACTCGTGTGCACCGTTGGAGAAGTTTCGCGAGGTTGAGCCATGCCACGCCACGCCACGCCGCGTGCTTTTCTCGCTGTATGTCTGTCCAGCCGAGGGAAAAGTTCGCCCTTAATAATTTTTCCCCTTAGCGAGTGCCTGCGAACGATCTCTTTTTCCTCTTTTTTTCTTTCTTTCTTCGCCACTCTTTCGGTTGGTTGACCTCGTTGATGAACGATAACGTTCGTTTTATTTCCTGCGTTGCATTCTTTCTTGGGGGGACGCGTCGGAGATTAGCGTTGATACATTTCATCTGTGTTAACACATC
>NIPQ01040498.1:0-11077 GCA_002806875.1 Lepidotrigona ventralis hoosana | reverse complement strand
TGGAAAGTGTTTTTTTTTTTTTTCGCTTGAACAGGAGCTTGAATCCTGGACCCTGAGATTAAAAGTCTGATCTCTCTGAGACCGACTGAGCTATCCCCACCTCAAAATATTCATTCTGTCACTAAACCATATCGATGTTATCGCTATATTACACTACGCATTGCTGGATGAGCAATGTAACCATCTTTTTGTTCGAAAATATCGTCTAACATTATTTAACGGTTCTGATATGTTACGGAATTCCGGGATGTGGTATGAGGTTTACATATGACCATACAAAATTATACACAATAATTCTGCCAACATATCAAATCGATTTTAGAGTCGTATATTATTCCAAGCTTTGGGGAATTCGCAATGAACTTCATTTTTTTCTACGTAACTATCGTCTAATGCTATTTATTTAATCTGAATTATTGCGTATTTCCGGTACGCGGTATGAGATTTACATCAGACAATTCAAAATTTTCCACTTTCATTCTGTCAACATATATCGATTTTATGGTTTAATAACATACTATGCACGGTTCAAAATGACACCATTTCTTTGTACATAAAAATCATCCAATTTTACCTATCTCGAGTGAAACATTACGGAGTACAGCAACGTGCAATGTTGTCTATATATATCAATTCAAAACTTCCAAAATTCCATTAATATATCTACGCACCGAGGGAATCGCAATAGACGACATTTTTTTGTTCGTAAATATCATCTAATTAATGGTATTTAACGTCTCTGGAATGTTACGGATTTCCGGTACTTGGTATAACATTCACATATGAATATTCTGAAGTATTACGGAGTACAGCAACGTAGAATGTTGTTTACACATGCCTATTCAAAGCTTTCCACTCTCATTCTGTCAATATACCATATCGATTTTATTGTTTTATATTATTCTATGCATTGCGGGACTATCAATGAACGTCATTTTTTTGTTTACAATGTTCACGTACTGCGAAATTCCGGTACGTGGAGTGAGGTTTACATATAGCCATACAAATTTTTTATATTCATTCTGAAAATATATCATGTCGATTATATATCTTTATATTATTCTGCGCATCGCGGGATTCGCAATGATAGCCATTTTTTTTTCTTCGTAAATATTGTTGCAATACAATTTAAATAGCCAGTAATTTTAAGGATTTCCGGTACTTGGAATGATGTTCTCACTTTTCCATTCAAGAATCTTCCACACTTACTCCATCAACATATTATATCAATTTTAAGGCCTAATAATATTCTACACATCACGTGGTTCAAAGTGACCACGAATTCTTTTTACATGAATATAATCTATTATCTACCGCGTCTGAAATATTTCGGAGTACACCTTCTTATATTTGAAACTTCCAAATTTTCGACATTTATTCTGTCAATATATCTACCTGATTATCTTATATTATTCTATGCATTTCGGGAATCACTGTGAACATCATTTCTTTGTACATAGATACCATCTATTATTTATCGGACCTGAAATCATAATCCGGTACGGTTAATAGATTACATATGACCCTTCAAAGTATCCTACATTCGTATCATGCCGAACTCGATAGCAAGTATCATTATACGCATTTCGCGATCCACAATGAATACGATTTTTTGACATGATTACCCTCTATTTATTTTGCGCATCGCGTTGTTTATAATAAATACCATTGCTTTGTACATAAATATCATCTAGTATGATTTATCGAGCTTGAAATATTACGTATTTACCATACATGGAGTGAGGTGTGCAAATGACAATCAAAATTATCCACATTCATTCTATCAGTCTACTGTATCGATTGTGTGTTCTTATATTGTACCACGCATCACAGGGATCACAATCAATGATAATTTTTGAACATAAATATCTAATGCTATTATCTGCTGCCAAATGCTGATATCTAGTCAGAAACGAATCTGATATGCAGTACGTGGAATGAAGTTTACACATGACAATTCAAAACATTCCACATTCATTCTGTCAATATATCATATAGGTTTTCGTTTTCTATATTGTTCTACGCATCGCGGGAATTGCAATTATCACAATTTTCTTAACATATATATCATCCAATATGATTTACCGAGCCTGAAATGTTACCGAGGTGCGGTACATGGAATTTACTTACCCCTTCAGAATTTTCCACGTTGATTCTGTCAATATATCGTATTGACTTTATGGTCTTACATTATGCCATACATCACGGGGTACACAATGAACACCATTTTCTGTACATAAATGGTGATATCTAATTATAAAACAAACAATTATATTTTTCGTGCCTGAAATATTACGGTGTTTCGGTTTACATATTACGAATCGAAATTTTCCTAAATCATTCTGTCAATATATTATATTGATTTTATAGTCTTATATTATTCTGCGCATCGCGGGGTTCGGAATGAACATCGGTTTTTTTTTTTCTTTTTTGAATAAATATCATTTAATATGTTTTATCGAGCATAATGTATCACGGCGTATTTGTACGTGGAAAGATTTTTACGTAATTCTGTTCAAAATATTTCACATTCTTTCTTTTCATATATAATATCGATTTTATATTATTTTTTATATTATGCTAATCATCGTGGGATTCACAATGAATCATATTTTTCTACATAAGTATCATCTATTACAATTTATCTAGCATAAAATACTGCGGATTTCTGGTACATGGAATGAGGTTTACATATTGCCAATTAAAATTTTCCAAATTGATTCCATTAATATGTCATATCGATTTTATTGTCTTATTTGTACGTATATATGTACGTATATCTTCTAATGCTATTTAACGAGCCTGAAAAATTTCGGAATGCCGGAAAGTGGAATGAGGTTTATATATGAAACTCCTAATTTTCCAAATATATTCTGTCAATATATCATGTCGGTTTTATGGTCTTACATTATGCAACGCATCGCTATGTTCACAATTAATACCATCTTTTTGCACAAAAGTATTATCTAATTCTGTTTATCGTCCTCAAATGTTAAGGATTTCCGGTATGTGGATTGTTATTTTCTTATGACCATCTAAATATTCTAATTACATACTGTTATCAAATCGATTTTATGGTCCTATAATCTCCTACGGAACGCGGGTCCCACAGTTTCTTAACACCTAAATATCATCTAATACTATTTGTGACGTCTAAAATATTGCGAAGTTTGGGTACGTGGAATGTGGTTTACATATGAACATCCAAATTTTCCAAAATAATAATGTCAAAATATCTTATAGATTTTATGGTCCTATATTCTGGTACGCATCGCGTTGTTCAAAAGGAACACTATTTCTCTGTACATAAATATCATCTGATATTATTTATCTAGCATTAAACATTACTGAGTACAGCTCCAATACGAAAAATGGGGTTACGTACTTCAATATTTTCTACATTCATTCCGTCAACATACCATATGGATTTTATGGTCTCATACTACTTTACGCACAACGGCGTTCTTAAGGAACACCACGTTTTGTGAATAGATCTCATGTAATACCATTGATACAGACTTAAATATTACGGATCACCAGTATTCCGTAATATTGAAATTTATATACGACCGTTCAAAATATTCCATTCTGTCAATATATGCTATTGAATTTATGGCCTTGTATTATATTACGCATCGTGGGGTATTCAATGTGACCCATTTTTAGAGCAAATACTATCTAACATTATTTATCATGCCTCTAGTGTTATGGATTCAGCATATGTAATGAAGTTTACACTAGTCCATTCAAAGTATTCGATATTAATTCGGTCGACATATATTGTCGAATTTATAGTCTCATATTGTTACGCGTATCGCGTGAAGCACTTTGTATGTAAACCATTTAATTGGATATACATACCATCTAATATTATTAATCTAGCCAGAAATGTAACGATGTAACGGCAAGTGGAATGAGGATACATATGAATAACAAAATTTTCCACATTCAAAATTTTCCATACTCATTCAGTCAATATATCAACTCGATTTGTATGTTATGTATTCTTCTGCGCGTCGCGTCGTTTAGTACTAACTCCATTACTTTTTATAAAAGTATCATCGAGCATCAAATACTACGGTGTTTCCGTACTTAGAATAAGGATTATATATAGCGCGTCAAAATAATCCACATTCATTCTGCGAATTTGTCATATCGATTTCATGTCTTTATATTATTCTATGCCAAGCGGGATTAAAAAAAGAACACACAATACTTTTTAAATAAACATCGTCTTCTATTTTTTTGTAGATACTCATATATTTCATAGTTCCTATACGAGGAATGTAGTTTACATATGACCCTTCAAAGTTTTCCCAATTCATTCCGTAAGTATATCAATTTTACGTACCTATATTATTTCACGCCTTGCTGGGTTCACGATTAACCCAATTTTTTCTACATAATGGTCATGTAATTTTACTTATCGATCCTGAAATATTACGGAGTTCCTGTTTGATGAGGTATACAAATGTCACTTCAAAGTTTTCCATATTCTTTCTGTCAATAAATCATATCAATTTTATGTTCTTATAATACACATCGCCTGTTATACAATGAACACAATCTATTGTACATACATTTTACTTAATATTATTATTTGTCGTTCCTGAAATATTCCAGAGTTTCAGTACGTGGAACGAGGTTCACATATGAGCATTCAAAATTTTGTATTCACTCTGTCAAAATATCATGCCGGTTTTATGGTCTTATAATAATCCACGCAACGCGGAGTTCATAATTAACACCACTGTTTTGCAAACGAATATCATCTAACACTTTTTATCGATCCTGAAATTTAACGAGGTTCCGTTAAGTGGAATAAGGTTTACATGTGACCCTTCAAAGTTTTCTACTTTGAATCAATCTATATATTGACTTTATCATCTTATATTATTCTACGCATCACGGAGATAACAAGGAACACCATTTGTTTGTACATAAATATCATGGAATATTGTTTATCTAGCGTGAAATATTATTGAGCACATGGAATGATGTTTTGACATGAAACTTCAGAATATTTCACTATCATTTTCACAATATATCATATCGATTTTATTGCTTTATATATAATATTGCACGCATTGCGAAGTTCAAAATGATCGCCACTTTTTCGCACGTAAACGTCATCTAATATTCTTTACCCAGTTTGAAATACTACGGATTTCCGATAGATGTAATAAGGGTTACATTTGGTCTTCAAAATTTTCCACATTCATTCAGTCAATATATCATATCGATTTAATGGCCTTATATTGTTCTATGTGTCGCGTTTACAATCTTCAAACACGTCGAGTTACATCTTTTTGTGCATAAATATCATCTAATGTTATTTATCGTGTTTGAACTTTACGGAGTTTCGGTAATAAAGCTTACCGATACACATTCAATATTTTCCATATTGATTCTGTAAATACATAATATCTATTTTATGGTTTTATAATGTTCCACTCATCGCGGGGTTCACAATGAACAGTATCTTCTATCTACATATTAACAGTACCTACATATTAACATCTAGTACTATTTATCGAACTTGAAATATTACAGAGTTACTTTACGTGGAATATGGATAAGACAACTCAAAACATTCCACATTCTTTCTTTCATTTTATCATATCGATTTTATAGTCTTATATTATTCTATGCATCACAGTGTTCAATGCCACTTATTACAGAGTTACTTTACGTGGAATATGGATAAGACAACTCAAAACATTCCACATTCTTTCTTTCATTTTATCATATCGATTTTATAGTCTTATATTATTCTATGCATCACAGTGTTCAATGCCACCATCTAATATTATTAATCTAGCCAGAAATGTAACGATGTAACGGCAAGTGGAATGAGGATACATATGAATAACAAAATTTTCCACATTCATTCTGTCAACATACAAGAAAGATTTTATTGTCTTATATTATTATACGCAACGCGGTAATCATTATGAACACAATTTCTTTCTCGAATGTTAGATATCTGTATGAGAAAAGCTTCAATGTTGTCATGCCGTGAAACATTATTCGATGTTAGTTGTGATGACAAAAAATGGCCTTTGGTGACAGACATCAGGACGAGATATATGGTCCGATGTCAGCAATCTGGCCGAGAAGAGACCTTCGATGTTAGACGTCATGCCGAGAAACATTCGACGATGTCAGTTGTTCTGCCGAGAAACGGACTTCTATGACAAACATCATGTCGAGTTAATTCTCAGAAGTTAGTCATCTGCACAAGAATCGTGCTTCAATGCTAGACGTCATACCATGAAACAGAATTGGACGTTAGTCATGATACTGTGACACGGTGTCCGATAACAGCTACCATGCCCAGATTCATCATCCGGTCTTAGCCATCAGGCCAAGAAGAGATCTTTGATGTTAGATGTCATGACGTGACACATACTTTGATGTTAGTAGTGATGCCGGAAAGCGGACTTCAATGACAGCCATCAGGTCGAGATATATCCGATGTTAGCTTTCAGGGCGAGAAACAAACTTCGATTTTAGACGTCGTGCAGTTAAACACGCTTCGATGCTAGTCGTGTTGCCGAGATACGGCATTCGAAGACAGCAATTAGGCCGAGATACACCCTCCGATGATGGAGAAGTGATATTCGATGTTAGACGACATGCCGAGAAACATTATTCGCGTTAGAAGACGTGATGCCTAGGAACGTCGTTCGATGACAGCAACTAGTTGGTAGTAAGTCCGATTTTGGACTATCTACCTGTCAGAGAAGTGAACTCCTATGTTAGTCGTTATGCCGACAAGCGGACTTCCATAACAGTCATCAAGCCGATACAACATTCGATCGTAGCCACCAGGTAGAGAAGGGACATTCGATGTAATCATTATACCGGTAAATAATCCTCGACTTTGACGTTAGTCGTGATGCCGAGAAACGGCATTCCATCACTGCCAACATGACAAGATACATCTTCTGATGTTTGCCACATATCCGAGAAGCGGTCTTCGATGATAAACGTCATGACGAGAAGTATACTTCTGTGTCATTCGTGATCCCGGGAAACGTCCTTTGATGGGAGCCATCAGACGAAGTATATTCTACGATCTTGCACATTTAGTCGAGAAGCGACCTCCGATGTAAGGCTTAACGCTGTGACATTCTTCGATGTCAGCCGTGATGTCGAAAAACGGAGCTCGATGACAGCAATCAGTCCGAAATACAACATCCGATTTTACACATTAGGCCGAGAAGCAACTTTCGATATTAGACGTTATTCAGAGAATCATTCTTCTATATTAGTCGTATCTTCATTCTTCTATATTAGTCGTAATGCCGAGAAACGGATTTCGATGACAGACTTCAGTCCGAGATACATCCTCTGATGTTAGACATCTGTCCAAGTACCGACCTTCGATGATAGACGTCATGCCGACAAATAATTTTTCATGTTAGTCGTGATGCAGAAAAAAGACATTCGATGACAGACATCAGGACGAGGTACACCCTCCTATCTTAGCCATTAAGAGAAGAAGCGACCTGAGATGTTAGACGTCTTACAGAGAAACATAGTTCGATATTAGTCGTGATGCTGAGAAACGATTTTCAATGACGGCCAACAGTTCTAGGTACATTCTCCGACGTTAGACATTTGCCTGAGAAGCGACATTTCATGTTACACGCCGAGTGTCATATTTCCATGTCGTAATGCTGTGAGACGGCTTTCGATGACAGCCATCAGGGCGAAATACATCTTATCCGTCGGTCCGCGAAGCGACATTCGATGTTAGATGGCTTGCCGAGATTCATTCTTCGATGTCGTGATGTTAGTCGTGATGCCGAGAAGCTGTCTTCGATGATAGCTATCAGGTCGAGGTACATCCTCCGATTTTAAAATCTGTCCGAGCAGCGACATCAGATGTTCATGTCGAAAAGTATTCTTCGATGTATGTTGTGTTGCCGAAAGACGTCCTTCGATGATTGCCATCAGGATGTGATACAACCTACGATGTTAGCTATGAGTCCGAGAAGTGAAATTAGATGTCAGACGTCATGTTGGCAAATATACTTCGATTATAGCATCCAGACCGTGATACATCCTCAGATGTCAGCCATCAGGCCGAGAAGCGACGTTCGATGTTAAACGTCTTGTCGAGAGACATACTTATGTTATATCTTAATGTTAGTTGTGATTCCGTGAAACTAACTATGATCACAACCATCAGGACGAGATATATCTGATGTTAGCTATTTCTCCGAGAATCGACCTTCGATGTGAATAGTCATAACGAGAAACATTTGAAGATGCGAGTCGTGATTCCGAAAAACCACATTTGATGACAACTATCAGGACGAGATACATCAGGCGCTTCTTGTTAGCCATTTGTACGAGAAGCGAACTTCGATGTTAACCGTCATAACGAGAAACATTCCACACGATATTTGGCCGAGAAACATTCTGGGATCTTAGACTTCAGGTCGAAAAACATTCGGGGATTTTAGCCTTAAAGCCGAAAGAGATATTTCCTGGGATGTCAGACATCAGGCCGAGAAACGTACTGAGATCGTAGGCCGAGTAACGTTCTTGGATCTTAAACATCAGGCCGAGAGAAGTTCCAGGATATTAGTCTTCAGGCCGAAAAACTGTATGAAATCTTAGCCGCCAGGCCGAGTAACGTTCTGGAATCTTAGCCATCAGGCGTTTCTCGGATAGATGGCTAACAACGGAAAGTGCATCTCGGCCTACGGGCAGTCGAAGAAGGCCGCTACTCTGCATCACGACCAACGTCGAAGTATGTTTCTCGGCATGTCGAATAAATTCAAAGTTCGCTTCCGTAGAAAAAGCTAATATCGGTGGATGCATCACGGTGTAATTGCTGTCATCAAGGGCCGTTCCGCGACACCACGACTTAGAATGAAGAACGTTACTCTGTATGTCGTCTAACATCGAATCTCGATTCCCGGACTGTTGTCTAAAATCGGAGGTTGTACATCGACGCAATATCTGACAGAGAACGACCATCTCGCCATCACGAATGACATAGAGGAATTTTCCTCGACATGACGTATATCATTGAAGGACGCTTATCGGGTTGATGGCTAAGGTCGGAATATGTATATCAATCCGACGACAGTCATATAATGACGAATTCTCGGCATCACGTCGAACCTCGAAAAATGATTCTCTGCCTGACGGATAATATTCAAGAGCGTTTCTCGGCCTGACGGCTAAAATCCCAGAACATTTCCGGCCTGACGACTAACATCACAGAACGTTTGTATGCCTGACTGCTAACATCCCACTACGTTTCTGCGATTGACGAATAGGATTCCAGAACGTATCACGGCCTGACGCCTGTGATCAGAGAACGTTTCCCCGGACGGCCGACAAACATCACAGAACGTTTCTATTCCTGACGTCTAAGATCCCAGTACGATTCTCAACCTGACGGCTAAAAGACGTCTAAGATCCTAGAATGTTTCCCGGTCTGACGACCAACATCACATAATGTCTCTGTGCCTGACGGCTAAGATCACAGAACGTTTCCCCGGTTGTAGGCTAAGATCACAGAAAGTTTCTCTGCCTGACGACCAGAAAATCCCTCGTCATAACGGTTAAGATCACATAACGTTTCCCGGCCTGCCGGCTAACATTCCAGAACACGAATATTTCACGAAAACATCGTCGAATCAGTGAAATTCGAAATATTCACAGTTTCTTCGTGACACGTGCTAAATATCGATGAAACAAACAAGTTTTGTCGAAATTTCAGAAAAAAATAAATACTAACGTACAAGTTCTTCATAATGTCGCTTTTTCGTCAGAAATATACGAAATACAGATGAAGCTAACAGGTTTCGTCGAAATTTCCGAGAAAAACACTAATTTATCACGAAAACATCGTAGAAGCAGGGAAGTTCTTCATATTGTCGCTTTGTCGTCGTGAAATATACGAAATGTCTATGAAAGTAGCAAGTTTCGTCGAAATGTAGGTGAGAAACATATATTTTAACAAAACATCGTCGAAACTGTGAAATTCGACGCACTGTCACAGTTTTGTCGTGAAATATACGAAATATCGATGTAAGTAGTGTCTCGTCCCGGCTCGCCGTCTTGGCAGAATTATCACTTCCATCTTCAGTACGTATTCTTTTTGTGCAACCCTTTTGTCCAGCCGGCGCGTACTATAACGGGGAAACCACGGAATAGCAGGGCTTACAGATCGGTGGCTTTCGTCGTTGAGAAAGTAATCGGAATTAACTTCCGACCCGAGCAGGTAGTCGCCCGGCCCTGACCTAACACACGTTCGACACCGAGGAGAAGGCGGCTATTACTTGCCTTGTCGTAGAGATTATAGAGGTGGTAATTTCTAGCGGCGCAATGCGCACGCGGCATACATGGTATTGCTCGAGCGCGCAATTGAGAGTACCGTGCAGCTGTGTCTGCATCACTGTACGTCGTTCACACTGGAATCCTATTAATTAACAATGACTGTGCAGCAGTGTCTGCACCTCCGTCTTTGTAAAAGAATAGGAGTCGCAAGAGCGTCTGATATATGATAAATAATATCTCGCGATTATTGATAATCAAAGGAATACGTAGTTATACGTGGAATCAAATGAATCGAAGTGAGAGGATGATCGTAATAAGTATATATATATTCTTGGAGACTAACGATACAATTCGACTTGACAATATTATTTGACATGAGCAACGGTATGCTCACCACATGGTTGTGTCGTGTTCTATGTAGTGGGGACGTTGTTGTGCTTCTTTGCTGTTGATCGTAGGTCTCGAGATGAAGAGTTTCGTATTTGTCTTCGTGCTGTCGCTGTTGTTGCTTCGGTGGGAAGGTGTCGTGTTTGACGGAGGGTGGTGAGCGTCACACCCTTTGTGGTTCACGATGACGCTGATACGTGGATCGTCAATTTTTGTCGCAAGTTTATTCGCATGTACAATTCTAGGTTTGTGCTCATACAATATTTTTATTGTGGTTATCGTATGTATCAATTATTTGACGAGGTCCGGAGTATTCTTGTCCAAATTTGCCTTTTTTGACTCGCTGCGAAAGTACGCGAATTTGTCGGGGGAAAAATGTTGC
>NIPQ01040491.1:0-10998 GCA_002806875.1 Lepidotrigona ventralis hoosana | reverse complement strand
CATCATTATTAAATATTTGAAATATATTTAAATATTTCGAATATAATAAAATATTTATTGTACCGTTTACTTTCAATTTGTATTCTTTCCTGTATGACGAATAAATAAATAAATAATTCTTCGTCAGCTAAGTAAGGGGATAGGGATAAATTAATAAATCTCATCCCGGAGGAGGACATCGCGACTTTTTTCGCGAATAATGCACTTGTGTTTCGGAAACTTTGAAAGAAGTTTGGATCTTGGGACAGGCTGGCAAAGTGGAGACACGTTGGCAGCGCAATAACTCGGCTAAGTTTTCCAAGCGAGCTCCTCCGACCACGCGATAAGAACGCTTTGAGAAAAGGACTGGATAACGTAAACGACTTGCTACCTTTCTTTAAATCGAACNGGATAACGTAAACGACTTGCTACCTTTCTTTAAATCGAACGAAACCTCGAGAATTCTGTTTACTGGTATACACGTGTTATTTTCCTCCAACTTTGTCCGCCTTCCTTGTATAGAGTAATTCTGAACCTATGTTCTCTCTTTCTTTGTGAATTTGATCGCACAATCAAGATGTCCGTCACTGATGTGAAATATATTATATCATAGTACACCAAAAAATTGTTTATTCTTATTATTTAGTATTTTTTTTTAATCGGCGAAGAAACATTTTTGAGTGTCAAATGTCGATTTCATTGTTTCATTTATGTAAACACAATGTTTTTTGACTCGCAAAGCATCGAGAAAATGAAAAACACAATTTACTCCATTTTATTGAACAAGCACGATTCTTTTAATTTTAGTGAATTTTGAGTTCAGGGATAGTTTAGCTTTGTGAAGTTACTCAATATAGATTAATTGCTTGTCCAGCATAAAATTTAAATAAATAATAAATTGAAGAGAGCTTATAGAAAAAATAATGCAAGTGCCAAAAACCAAATTTTTCAGAAGGAAGGAGAATCATTTATCAGTGATGTCATATTTCAACACTTTTAAATAACGAAAGCAAAGATTCCACTTAAATCCTATTAAATTTTTCAAAACAAAATTTTCCAATTTTGACGACGCTCGCGGCATTTTCTATAAATATCCTACAATTTATCATTTATTCAACTGATTTGCCATTCACATAAAAAATACACACTTTTAAACCCCTTAAATCTCTTGAACGCTTTCAAACACGGTATTTCAAAATAATCCATGTGCGTTTCGCTGCACGTTTCGATGACGATTTTTCCCCGTGAAAAAATGAAAACAACGCAGCGTGCAAGCGCGGCGTGACGCGAGGTTTGTCAACGAGCGAGATCGCGAAATATCGTCAAGCTCGCTAAGCTCGCCAGTCGTATTTCTTACTGTCGCAAAACAGAAGCGAAACAAATGAACATCGTTGCACCGTTATTAGCAACACCTGAACTTGACTGCTACGACCTATTTATAAACCTAATGCAAATTAAAATTCGCGTTCAACGTTCGTGCATAACGGAAACGACGTAATTAACCATCGAGAGAAACGGGGCTCGTTAATCGTGCTGCTGGCAAAAACGTCGAAGCAAAAAAAGAAAAAAAAAATGGTCCCGATCGTTCAAAGAAATCGAGACGATACTTGGAGAATTTATAATACAAAGGGGCATTAAACGCGACGGTTGCCAAGCGGTCCTTTAGCGAGCAGAGAAACGACGATGCAAAGGAACGTCGTCGAATTCGTAGATTGGATAAAGCCGGGGAATGGAGTCACCAGGAGTTCAAAAGGGTTCCGCAAGTTATTATCGCGAAATCGGATTATGCGTCGAGGAAAGAAACTCACCTTTCGTAGTTTGTTTAATAATTAAAGAACAATCTTTGAAAGGATACGCGACACTGAATCGGAGTGGAATTATACCTTTTACAATCGACTGTTTCTTCCTTCTTTCGTCTTTTAGGGGACGACTCTTTGAAGACATTATCGATGTTGTTCCACGTTTAAATCTCATCAGTCGCTCCCGGTTTTCCAATTTAATTTGTCGACGTCAAATCGACACAGTAGAAAGGTAAAAAGTCGTTATCGAGAATGAAGAAATGAACAGTGAAATTTACAAAATTCTTTTACTGGTGAAAAACAGATGCTAAATTTCTAAATTCAATTGCGCGTGAAAATTCACAGAAATCTTAATTTTACATAATTTCACGTTTAAGTTATTCTCATATCGCGAGTTTATATTATATTTTTTTCTAGTATTTATGATCATTCGTTCTAGATGGCACAAAAAATTGACTAATACGACTTTTGTACTAAACAATTTTTCATAATGATGCATAATTTAAAAGTTATTTAAAAGTGTGCAAGTTATGTGAATCACCCTGTATATATAATATGCGCCGGTTATTATGATAGTATTTAATCACTGGATACTTAAAATTTTGTGTTTGAGCATTTTAAAAAAAATATCTATCATCATGGAATAAAATATTTCGTAAATAGTATCTTCTAATATATATAATATAAAATTTATGTATAATATAAAAATATATCTGTAATAAAGCAACATATATAATACAAAAAAAGAAAGAAAACATAACTGGTATATATTATGCATACATCTATAATAATACATCTCTTCGAAGATACGTATATGCATTTGTAGTTTAATTGTTATGTAATCGTAACAATGATGTGATCATAAATACTAGAGAAAATATTATCGCGATATGAAACCTAACCTGAATCTA
Source organism: Lepidotrigona ventralis hoosana (assembly GCA_002806875.1). Taxonomy (NCBI): domain Eukaryota; kingdom Metazoa; phylum Arthropoda; class Insecta; order Hymenoptera; family Apidae; genus Lepidotrigona; species Lepidotrigona ventralis. The sequence continues at coordinate 8,309 of NIPQ01040491.1, read as the reverse complement.
CCTAACCTAAAATATCCAAATATAACATATGAAACCTAACCTGAATCTACCTAACCTAAAATATCCAAATATAACATATGAAACCTAACCTGAACCTACCTAACCTAAAATATCCAAATATAACATACTATAATAATATATTATATTACGATATACAATATACAGTATATCATAATATATAGCAGATAGAATAAATTTTATGTGTTTTATGTGTTTAAAAAGATTTTCAAGTACATAAAATCCGCTTATACATGTTGCATGTTAAAAAATACCTAATATATGATATGATATTTTACAAAAGAAAGTATGTTAAGTACGGACTGAGAATTACGTCGATCCCGAGAAAAAAAGAACGTGCCTGGCTTTTTTAAATACAACCACCACCGGCGGAGCGTAAAATTGCTGAATTCCTCGGATCGATGGTTCGACCAAGCGAACAGGCACTCCGTTCTTCAACCTCTTCTCGATTCCAGGCTCGATCCGAACGTTATCTCCTTCCTCTCAGTTTTATGAAATCGGACCGCGTGACTGGAAACTTCTGAAGCGCGGGCCCGGAACGACTCGCGATAGAAAAAAAATCGGTCACGCCGGTTAAACCTCTTTTACTGCCCAAGAGCTAAGAGAGGTTTACGGCCAAGCCCCGCGAATCACGCTCGGGATTTATCTCTCTCGCGGCGAGATTCGCAAGCCTCGAAACTTCGAAATAAGCTTGTGTTTGTAATTAAATAAGATCTTCGAACACGTGAGATTCGAGATGGAGCTTGATAGACAGAGATTTGCCAATAATCGAGGGAGAGAGAGAGAGAGAGACGAGCTAGTTTTCTCGTGGCTTTCAGTCTATCGTTGTACGACGTTTACGCTTCTGGGCTTCCGCGGACGAAGAGAAGCCGAGCAAACCTGAGAAGAATCGTCGTTGGCGAGAAAATTGAAAAGGTGGAAGATTCCGACGAAAAAAGAGAGAGAGAGAGAGAGAAAGAGAGAACGCGGATTAAGAGCAAGAGGTTCTCATCAGATTAGTTCAATCGGTTCGAATCGAATTGAAGCGCGAGAGAATATCTATATTTTCAAGTCAATGATTTGCAGATCATATTCGCCTTTTTTTCGTATTCTTGCGGATCAAGTTCGCTCTTTCACAGATCAAAAACTCACCCTTTGGCAAGTCAGATTTTTCTACAAATTTGTTTCCTCAAGCCACGGCAATAATGATCAGATTAAAGTTATTACTCTGAAATAAAAATTGTATTGCGTGTATGTAATAATACTTAAACAAAAATTCATATAATAATTATGACAATCTGTAGAAGTGGTAGTAGAATGATTAATGACATCCAAATGTTCATGGTTTGAAGGATCAGCCGAAATATAACATTTCTTTTTATAGCATTTAATTTTTGAGAAAATTTCTTCAATGGGATTTATCATTGGAGAGTATAATGATAGAAATAATAAAGTGTGACTTGTCTGACCAACAAGATGACTTGCTGAGGCTTACATTGATCGTCCTTCGAGTGCTATCTCGCATGATTGCTCAGATGATTACGAATAAAATCATAAAAAAAAGCCATTTAAAAAAATGACATTTTGAATCACCCACAAAGTGAGTTCGATTTACAATAGAGTGAATTTGATCCGTGAAAGGTTTAATTTACAAACAAAAGAGAATATGAGGGTTAGTCTGAAGTGCAAAACCTGTAACAAGAAGAAACGAATTGTTCTACTTTTACATTAAAATTCCGAGTTCAATCCGATCGCAAATTAATCCTCTGCACTTCCTTTGTCGAACCAGTTTTCATCACAGAAACTCTTATGTCGAGTTATTACTTGATATTTTTAAATTACCAGTTAAATTGCCTAAAAAAAAAAATTGGAAAATAGTTTGGAGTGCAAAAGATTAACATATTAATAATCTTATCCGTCGTTTCTCTTCAAATTTCGTCCGACAGAGAGAATTAATAGCTGGACGACAGAAGTTCGTGGAAAACGGAGGGAAGCGATATCCGAAAGTTTGGGAACCTCTGTCGAGGCAGAGTGGAGGGAGAAATAAGGGTGGATTTGGTCCACTCGGTCGATCCTCTTGTTCGTCTAGGGTATTGTAAGTCGAGGACGAAGACTCCGATGGCCTTTTTCTCGGTAGAAGGGCCACGAACAACAGTTCCGATGCAAGCAACTTTAACGAATATATACCCGCCGCCTTTCTCCTCGCCCGATCTTTTGTCGCCGCTTCCCTTTTGTCCACGGTGGCCAGCAGCTTAATGTGGCCAATCACGGGCCGATGTTAATTAAATCCGTTTGTATTCTTGCTTATTGTTTCGTTCCTCGAGTGGAACGCTCGACGTGTTCTTTCTCTCGACTCGCTTCGCTCCTTGTCCGAGCACTTCCTTGGCCGGAAAGCGATCAGAAGTATTTCGTTTCTCGCGATCATCGACCTTCCGCTTCTTCAACAATTCTTGAATTTTTTTTGCTCAACTCTGATGTTCGAAGGCCAATGAAATGGTGAAAAAAATAATATCTTGCTGCACGTCTGTTTCTTTTTTATTTGAAAAATTGTTGATTTTACTTTATTGTCGATTTTATCCGTTTTCGACCAAACACGTGGGATTGGACGGTATTTAAGAAACTTCAAACTATAAAACACGATTGCATTTACAGAGTTTCAACGTTCTATGAACATTTACGTTTGATCAGAAACATTTTTCCATCGGCAGAATATTTACAATTCAACATGTAATTTTCGTCTGTCACACATAGATAATACAGGTATAGATATAGATAGATTTAATATAGATATATAGACGTGTCGACGATTAAAGCAAAAAAATTAAAGTAAAAAAGAAAAAGAAGAAGAAATAGAAAAACTTTACATTACGATGGAGTACAGAGCACATCCTTTATTTATGTACTTTATTTAATCATTTAAATTTTCAAAAGTATACTGTTTCACATCCAGAGAGAGTATCCAACGAAAATTATAATTATAATTTTAATCGTTTCGACCACTTTGGTAGTTCGAGTGAAACTTTCGGCCGCTAAGTAGCGAAAGGATTAAAAGTTTTGCAAGCTGCTCGATCCCCCCGTCTCTCTAAAAACCACTCGTTCGACTGAGAGAGGGGAGGGGGAGGAATTTTCTATTTATCGCCCCGAGCAGTCCCCGAATATCTTCCCCACCGGCGTTTCGACGAATGCTCGTCGTCGAATTCCTGTCACGACGAAGGCCATTACCTTCTTCTCGCGGCAGGCAAGAAACTCAGGAGGCGCGGCGACGAGTTTATCGGCGATGCTATCGAGAATACATCGAATTCCCATTTTTCGTCTCCTCTTTCATCCTCGCGCGAGCGGATAGCGGATGATGTCGCGGGAGGGTGGTTAACACAGAAGAGGCGCGTCGCGATACGGCGCGTTTTACGTACATATATATACAGGATGGTCCATTCAAGCGAGACCATCTAAATATCTTCTCGAATTATGTCATAGTGCAACAAATATTTGTTGCCTAACACGAATGGTATCGAAAGGCTAATAATTCGTACGAATAACCTTTTTCCAAGATTTTTTTTTTTTCGAAGTTTTCAAGGTCATTCCATATAACTATATATCTTTCTTTTTTCATTGCATCCTGTAGCTAAAAAAATACGTTGAACATGACCTTGAAAATTTCAATCATTCGTTGCAATGTCTCATTCTCTTTGTTTATTCGAATATTTCAAACGAACGACGATTGCACACTTTCGCAAATAATTATTTTCTTTTTTTTTTTGGTTGAAAGTACAATATTTCACGTTCGATCGCGTACAATATTTCATCGAGTATAATAGCTTATTCACCGCGGTAATTTTATTCACTTCATTGATTCGAACGCAAAATTTTTCAAATAATTATTATCTTTGCTATAAATTTTGTATATGTTTCTATACAGATATGCTCGATCGTACAATTACGTATTAATTGCAGAAGCTAAGAAAAGAACATCAAACATCTTCTTTCGACATAACTATATAACATAACTTTATCCGAGATTACATTACCTAGTTCAAATAAATCCCTATTCCGATGAACTTGTGCTCAAACGAACACTTGCTACTCGTTCAGTACGAACGAATAAAACCTCGTTCCTTATTTTTGTACCCTGTTCGAATGAAATTTTGCCCTGGAGGATTCTTGAATTTCCTTCGTCCCATCATCGTCGACTCTTGTATCAATTTCTGCCCTTTATATTTTCATAGGTTTTATATTCTCATAGAATAGAATGTAATCAAAGCTATCTCGAGGTTCTCGTTTTCACCGAGGACTTTTAGCGAGAGACCTTTCATCGATGGTTATTATGATTCGATCGACGGATAAGAGGGGAGACACTCGGCGAAAATTGGGACGTACGAATGGAATTCCCGGTGTGTTCGAAGCCCGCGGACGTGAGAGGTGTTTAGGTTCGAATTCTACCGACGAACTGTAGCAACGAGGTCTGGACGACCTGCCTCTTCGGCTTTACGAATTCCACTGGGGTGTCTCTCGTGCGTCCCCATTTGTTTACTCGACCCGAACGACCACAGAGATGGAAGTCTTGGCAATGGAAGCTTTCCCTCGACGCGCATTTCGATTAGGCCGGTCCAAAGTAACGACGTGGCGCTGCGTGTCCACGGAGAGCCTTTCTCTCCCTCGTGCGAGACGTTGAAAGAAATAAAACTGCTATTAACCAGACGAAGAATTCGAGAGACAAAAAAGATGTCGTGGTTGAGTTTACATGCGTCCACCTGGCACAAGGTCTCATTGCACCTTACACAGTGGTTAGCAAAGACTCAATGCAGATAATATAACTGGAAATAACTAGCGCAGAGAGAAGTTTACGGCGCAAACATAACAGTCGAGAGGTGTTGCTGAAAATGATGCAGTCGTGTTTTACAGTTCATACGTGTTCACAGTATTCTCACTTGGCACGAACAGCAAGTACGAGAGACAAGTATATGATGCACGAGAGTGCGCCTGGCATAAAGCCCCGATCAGGATCGAGATACGACGATCGCTCCCTACCTGCAGACAGATCAGACTGCAGGATCTTCGCTCGTCACAGGTGGGACGAGATCACTTTTCAAAGCCTTGTCGTTTATCCAGGACAATGTCGGAGCAGTTTACACGCTGCTCGCATACCGGTTTCGTTCGAAGACTCACGAGTCCAACCGATCGGAGTCGGGGAGAACTATACTCCCGGAGCTAATTCCGGTCCCCGTGGTACCGTTCAATGTCATCGGTGAGACATTCGCCGAGGAATTGCCTCCAGTCGAGACCCTTTGCAACCTTCGTCACTGGCGAAACACCTGATACCCGTGATTTTCTTTGGAAAACAAAAAGACAGAGAGAGAGAGAGAAACGTAGAAAGAACGTCTACGGTCGTTTCTTCAAACAGCAGCGTAATAAATCTCGCTCGGCGAGTTTGCACTGTGAAAACAGCTCTAGATCGAAAAAGCTCTGGATATTCTTAGATTCTCTCTCTCTCTCTCTCTCTCTTTCTCTCGCGTAGCCCGCTGAATTAGATCGGCGAGAAAGGACGCGGAGATGCCGGCCCGCCAGGAGCTGGAACGGGGTAGAGAGGGAACGTTAGTGCGTTAGAAGGACCATCGTCGGAATTGCCGAGGGGAAAAAAGTGGCGATAGTGGATATTGGATTCGAAATGTCGAGCGGGCAATATCCTCGAGGCCTGCCTTTTGCACCGGCACACCGGTGAAAAACCTCGTTGAACGCGGCCACGCTGGAATAAAGCCATGAAAAACCGTAGGGTTTGCATGCCGAATCGCCACGCGGCCGCTCGATATTCCGATATCCTGATATCGGTCGACGCCACGCCGCGCCAAGAGTGTTTCTTCCACAGCCGACGCGACGTCTTCCCCGTCAGCATGCACACACGTTCGCCTCTCTATGGAATTTGTTATATCCCTTCTTCGTCTCATAACCGTTCGCAGTTGCCTGTGTATCCTCCGTGACTTCTTCCCCCCAATCAACGGTCTCACGCTGTTTCTTTCCCGTCGTCAACTTGTCGATACACTTCCTTTCACCAGGTGCCAGTTTGCCCAACGTGTCCACCACGGTTATTCGACAGTTTCAACTACTTGCTTTTTTTTCTCTTTCTCTTTCTGCTAGAAATTGTGATTTTGAACACATTAATAATATTCGGGCACTAAATATTTACACGTGGGAAAGAAAAATTTAACTCGTTTCAAAGCCTCAGTAAAACGTTTCTATTTCATTCTGAAACGTTCTTGCAGTTCGTGAGAAGATGAAGACTGAATTTAGATTTGAAGATCGTTTTATCGAACTTCGAATATTAGTCAACAACAAGAAAAATTCCACACAAAATCGTAAAATTTTCGACATTATATTCATTTTCACTTGACATTCAATTTCTAACTTGCGTGAATAAATTTTATAATACAACTGTTAATACATTAATACTATACAGGCTCTTTCTCGCATGAGACATTATTTAATTTTAATATATGTAAATATTATTTAAGTTAAAATATTAAATTTTATTAAATAATACGTTGAAATAATATTTTAATATTTTGACTGTATATTTAAATACACGTGAACATATGTAGTAAAAATATATGTGTACCATATATACAACGTGGAATCATTGCTGTTTTTTGTTGTACAAAAGGACAAAATTGCGCTAGAAATAGTAACAGTATAATATATAATAGAAACAGTATGCGTCACATGTAACAGAACAACACATGTAATAACGTACCTGAATAGCAGTGGTTGCAGTGGTACATAATAGAAATACGCAGTAGTAAGTAGCACGTAATAAAATTACGCGGACATGTTCGTGCGGCAAGAATACACGGTAACAGATGGTGTTAAAAATCGAATTGAAATCCTGTTCAATTTACTGAATGTGAAATAAAGACCTCCACTTTCTACTCGATCGCTTCTCCTGTCATTGTTAGTCGGACCAAGGATTTCTTCTTCGTTTTGCCTCGCGTCCGACAGAGCAACGACTCCACTACTGGATATCGAGCAGATACCCTTGACCGGCGCCTCTATCCACTCGGGTCGGGAAACCTCGCTAATGGGCCGCGATTTAAGCACCTCGATATCACGGCCAAAGAGGATTTGCCACGCTGTTGGGTTTAACACGTTCGAAAGGAACAATTTCCATTTATTCGCCGTCCGAACATAGCGAACGGCGAAACCTCGGTTTCCCCGAAACCTCGAGTTCCCCTCTCGCCACGATGTCCGCCCCCAGGGGGCGAGGAACCATTCGCTTGGAATACCAAAGGTCGAGAAACAGTGGCTAAAAGGATTAACTTCTCGTTTATGCGACAAGTTTCCACCGCAACGCGATCCAACCTTGTTCTTTTTTTCTGCCCTCCTCTTTTTCCACGGTTCCTCTCTGTCCCATCCCTAGCCTTCCAACCCGCCTCTCTGCTTCTACTTTCAAAGTCCCCTGGCTACACACTTTTCTACTCTCGTCGAGTCTCAACCCTACTCACCTCTCTCGCAGCAGCTCTCGCGTCGCCAAGATTTCCCAAAGTTTTTCGCAGCCGAATGCGGGTCAGATTTTTCCATAAAATACCGGGAGGCCGGGATCTCTCGCCGGCTGGATTCCTGATCGCGCTTTCACAGAACCCGAAGACACAGAGAGAAGACGGAGCGCCGGGACGCGCTCTTTGCAAATTCAACGCTCGATAATCCGGCCTCATCCGAGGATTTCGCGGTTGCGAGCTTTCCCCTCCCTTCCTTCGAGGTGGATATTGAATTCGATGTAATATACAGCCGGTCGAGGCGAACGAACTATATACGAATCCCACGCTGTTGTCTTTATCGTTCGGCTAACCGAACCTCGAGCAAACGATCTCGATCGCGTGGCGAAATGTTCGCGGTGGAAAGCGACGAAATCTACGAATATCTGGGAATATCCAACGAGGGAAATTATTTCTTTTGTAACTGGTAGAAATTCACACGACGGCGAATTAATATACTCTTGATATATTAGATCATAGATCACTGTGTTAAGTTGCTAAAATTTTGGACAGTTAATTTCATTTCGTATTTTCAGCGAACTTTTTTTTAGCGGATATTTGTGAAAAAATATTTTCACAGAGAGAGAAATAAAGAGAAATTTACTGAATATTATTGTACCAACTACACTAAACTGCGTTTAATTTGCACAGTTTCACACATTGGGTGGATTTTTGCATTATTCAAATTCCCCGGAAATGCGTAGAAATTAGTGATAAAATTGGAAATGCTAAAGTGAAAGTTTGGATAAAAATCCAAATAAAATTTAAACCTCCAAATTGCTATACGTCCGA
>NIPQ01040486.1:0-11047 GCA_002806875.1 Lepidotrigona ventralis hoosana | reverse complement strand
AACAAGAGAGAGAGAGAGAGAGAGAGAGAGAGAGAGAGAGAGGAGGAACTATAGAAATGCAAAAGAATCGTAGTGGTGGGCTCTCCGTTAATAGCTTCCGGTAGTCAATTGATTTTCAACAGACCATAACTCAGCCAGCTTTTTTAATCTCGCTAGCTTCTTTTCTGCTCGTTTGCTACGAAATAAATCAGCTGGAAAGCACCGACGAACAGGCCAGTGCATACGATACACCTGCGCGGATGATTTAACTCCCAGCTTACCGTGTAATTCGTAAATGAACTTTTAATTAAATTATGCGAGGACTCGCGGTCTCGACGTTCTCCTTAAGCCAGGGGATACCGTTTATTTTTGCGTCTCATAGGATTTGCGACTCCTTGGCCACGGTTTGCACACAGAAAGCACACGAATACGGAACGAAGTTTCGGAATGCGAGCGTTACCTTGTCTAGTAAATAAATTAACATTTGAAGCTCGCTGTACACCTCCAACGACAAATTTCCATTTCTATTAAACAGTAAGTCGCGTAAGTTTAAAACCCCCGACGACAATATGTTTAATATCGTTAATGATTACTAAAATTGTCATCGGATTAGTTATTATCGCCACCTTAAATCGTCACATAAATTCTGTATGAGATTACTAATAAACAATATGAATTAACAAACTAAACGCTCATATATGTAGTATCGAAATTATTACAAATTATTATAGTTATATTTTTAGTTACTTTTATTTTTAATAGATGAAGATGTTTGCTGGAGATGCGTGAACGAAAAGTATGAATGCGATGTGAGAAGTACAGCGTTGGCGTTGAGCGCTTTTCTTTTTAAAAAAGAAGAGAGTCGTGCGAGTTGTAAAACAGTGTTGAATGAGTGTGGTCAAAAGAGTGATCATTTTGTGTTGCATAAAAGAATTAATTGTTGTCTGTGTTGTCTATCTTGCTTTTATTATTTGTTGTTTCGTTCCCGTTTTCTTTATTACTTAATATAATAAACATCATTAAATTATATCTCTACGTATATAAATTATATCTCGACATTTATTTTTTATTAATAAAAATATATACGTTAAAGTTACAGCGAAGTGTTGCTGTACGTTTGAGAAACTTTCATCTGGATTTTCATCAATTTTGTCTTTTCAACGACGAGGAGTACGCCCCTCTGTTCCACGTGGACCTACGCCATCGATCCGAAAGCAGAACCGGAAACGCGACGTCTCCGCCATCAATTTCATTTTGCTCGTCGCCCGTCAACCGTCTTCCGTGTCTCCCCTTTTGTCGTCCTGTCTCTGTTTCTTTGATCCGGGGTCGTTCTTGCCGTTCGCGAAAAATCGAACGCGATAAGAACGCCGGGAATCGCGCGAACCATTAGCAACGCAGCTCGTCCGCTCGTTGCTTCCGGTTTCTTGCAACCAGGAATCCTCGACCACGCAGAATAAACCTGACGTTTCCATTAAAACGTCGCGGCTGGCGCGCCAACGCGCCAACGTTTGAGGAGCCTGTTATAAACGCTCTCTCGCGAGAGAGAAATTAGATTAGATTCCGGCGGAAAAACCACGGCGACCAACTGGAAAACGCATCTGAGAACCACGCTCCAATCCACATCGAGAAGATAATTACGTACAATATATTACAACGTTTCACGGCTGACTGTTCGCTTGGCAACCGCGTTGATTTCGTGAGAATTGATTGCCAATTACCTTAGGAATTTTTTTATGTTTTTCGAGAATTAATTGCTAATTCTCGAAACATATCTTGGAAATTTTGGGAAAATGCTCGACTGATTGTTTCACTAGTGCTTTAACAGTTTCTGAGAATACAAAGAGCCATTTTGATTCACATCGAAATCTTCTATTTTATCGGTGAGAAGAATCGTATTTACTTATATGAAAATCCCAGGGGAAATCGTTTTCACGTGGCCTGCAAACCAGGAAACAAAGCCCATTTCCTACCTTCCACCCTGTGTAATCTGTCCCACAGCGAAACATTTTTAACGCCATTTTAAACAAGCAAACCACTCAAGGAAACTCTTAAGGATGATACTCGGCAGAAAATCCAGATTTCTACGAGCTGCTACGTTCATTTTCAAGTTACACCAGCGAGTTTCCAGCCTAGACCGCCGTGACGAGGAGGAAGGTTCCTTGGTCCTTTTGTCGTCGCGGATCCAAGGGACTTCACGCGTGTTTAACTGCGAGCTGGCCGTTTCTCGCCGGATTGTTGGCAAAAGGCCTGGTCGCGTCGGCACCGCGTTAATCGTCACGCTTTCCAATATCCTGGTCGTGGTTGTGGCCGTGGCCGGGCCACGATTTGTCTCGCTTATCCGCCGTTAGTCGACCTTCGAGTTTTTCAGCCGGTCTTCAGATCGGTCCGCCTGTTCTTTCTTTCTTTCCTTTCTTTCCTTTCTTCCTTCTTTATTCAACGGGCAGACAACGGGATCGTTTCCCGGACCGCGGAGCAACGCACGAAGTTGGTAAAGCAAGGGAACGACCAGCGGCTAGTAATTGCTTGGCGAAAATGGATCGATTCGATCGTACACGCGAAACCGCTCGGAAATATACACTGCCGGTCAAAAGTTTGGATAAACGCGATTAAAAGATGTGACCCGAGGCACGCAGCAATCGATCGCGGTTATTAGACGAAAATGAACATAAAGTACAACGAAGCAGGCTTTTACGTGTTTCCAGGTGTAAATTTCAAGGTGCAAAGATATTCCAAATAACACGCGAAACGAAACGAAGGTTTTAAGCTAGAAGTTTAAAAACTAAAAGAAAATGAGGCCATGTTAGGTTAGGTTCAGGTCTAGAATATCAAAAATATCTCGATCGAACCGCGTCAACCTGCCGTAGATAGACACATCTTCAACATCGTCAAAGAGAGACAAGGAAATCGGTAGGAAATCGCTACATCGAGCGTGATCATCGATTAATTCGCTTTTTATTAAATTTCGAGAATCTCCGCTTCCCTAGGCCAGTAGTCTGTATGACCACGTAAACTGTATCGAAACTTTTGGCCGGTAGTGTAGGCTTTTATTTGACAGCGGAACTGGCGTTTAGCGGCGGAAACGAACGAGCGATCGGTCTGACGTGGAATGCCTAACTGCCGCATCGATTTACTGTCGACGGATCGTTGGTTGGCTGCGCGCGGCCGTTCGGATAAATATTTCTTAGAACGGGGGATAATAGTGGCAGGGAGAGCGGTGGTGCCCGCGGAAACCAAGCGGTTGATCCGCTGATTTACGGCCGCTCGCCTTCGCGATTTCCCCAGGAAACTTCTTCCCCTGCAATTAAATACTTGGACGGGCGCATTTGTATACTCTCTCTCTCTCTCTCTCTCTCTCTTTCGCTCGCTCGCTGTAGAGAGTGAGAGACCCCTTTCGTCCGGGGGGTGTATTATGTGCTTTCTTCTTGCTTTTGTTCCCAAGGACTTTTCCCCCCCACCTCGGATTGAGTTAACTTCCGCCGGTTAACGTGGCAACGGTGATTAGTCGACGAGCTTAGAAGTTTATTTATGAGGCAAGTACTTTAATTGGATTAGACGCGGCTGAGCTTCTGCGAGTTCTGCCTCTCGGACGGATGAGAATCCGAAACGTCTGATATCTGAGCTTCGGAAATTTTCGCTCGCCAAACGACTAACGCTGACTGAAAATCTGTCAGTGCGAAAAAAAAACAAAATATTATTAATATATTCACATACGGTTGACAAAAGCGTAAATAATAATAATAATAATGATGACATTTCAGAAAACAAAATTCATGACAATCAACCCTTTTCTTTTCAATCGGCACAAACTCATTATCCTCGTTCGACTTCATTTTCGACATTGTTAATGTCAATTTTTTTTTTTCGGATAATTTTTGGGTTCTCATATATCAGAAGTTTGCCAAGTCTCCATAAATTTGCTGATATTTGCTGCAACGTTTCTTCGAATATTTTTGAACTCTCGCGTATGGAAAGCACCGCATAAATAGCGTTGCAATTTACCGCGTGAAAAGAGATTTCACTCGCGTAAAAAAAAGAAAAGATACATTTTACCACGTAAAGAGACGGGTGTATTTAGTAGCGGGACTTTCAAACGTGGATCGTAGAACATTCTCTTATTAAGGATGTTTCTTACGTCCTTACAAGTCCCGATGAGAACGGATAAACAAATACAAGTTTCCAGAGAAAATGGACCTTGTAAAATATAAGGATAAAAGCTTCTCTGTCGGAGGAACGGACAATTTGTTCATCAATATTAAAAAAGTTCTCAACGTTGTTACGTTGTAAGGGTATAATTAAAAATTATACTATACAATTTTATAGAACTTTTATTGGAACGAGACGAGACTTCCACCCTGGAGCTTATTAGATTTAGAAAATGTTAATGTGGGTCCTTTTTACCGCCTTGTCCTTGGCCAAAATATTTTACGACTCATCCTAACAGCAGTTTGCAGCAAATTAAATATTATTCGGTGAATATGATATAAAAGTCGAATCGACCTTTTATCGTATACAGATTCGAAAGTATTTGCTCCACGGGAACACTATACTATAAAAATTCTACAAAAAACAGACATTTTCTTTAAACACGTAAGTTCGAACATAATTTTCTTTAAAAAAAGAAAAAAAAAACCGAAAAAGAACTTGTTCATTTCGATCGCTGGTATTCAGAGATACGATGAAAAATCCAAACTTCAAAGATCTGAGAATTTAAAAGATCAAAAGTCCGAGAGAGTTTCGTATTTCATGCACTGCTACATCGCTGTCCTATACTTGTTGCATTTAAAGAATCGTTCGATCATCCGTACGATTTCTTCTCTAGATTTCGACCGATCACGGCCGCCCTTCTCACGTGACATTTCATCTATCATTTACTCAACCTTCACAATAGCGCATCCGACCCCTTTGAATAATACACCCTGTTCCCTCATACGTGACAATACCAGTAGCATAAGTTATTCCCTCGGAGAACTAGGATTGATCGAGGACATTTAACAACAGTAACGGCAAAATATTATACGAAAATATATATCCAATTACAAGTAGAACACGTTTTCTACCCTCAATTTTTCGAGAAGCGCGCCTATTATTTTTACAACAACAATGTATGACCGCGCTTGTACAACGATACGATACAATATACTACTGGAAATGCACGCGTTATAATAAACATTATTCCCTTTGGCAGACATTATTATTAACGAGATTAGCGAACGTATAAATTCCCCGCAGTCTACTTGCTTTCACAATGCACCGTGTATATAATAATAAACCGTGCGTATTTTCTCGACACCGTCCCGATTAACAAGCTACGCACGGGGCCAGCGAATAAAAATATTTCCAGAGAGAGAGCAGATTTCCCTTCGCGGAAATCGGTGGAATATAATTTTCCAGTGCGAATGTATATTACAATTCATTACAGGCAGCTGTACGACAAAAATAATTAACGAGCGACGCGGAACAACTGCAACTTTTCCGTTCATCGGGATGGATCGATTAAAAATCGATTTCAGAGTTGAAACCTTTTCGATCTCTCGAAAAGTTAAATAAAAAGAAAGAAAGAAAGGAAATGTTCTAAACTCCTAAACTGGCGCAAAGAGTGAGTGTACTTTGCTGCAATTATTATTTCAATCCTCAAAATTATACCGATACTTGCTTACTCTTGGCAGAATTAATCACTATTAAATTCCGTATAAGTCGTGGTACAGTGATTTAGAGGCACGAATTAGAATTGAATTAGCATAGAATAGAATTGATTTTCAAAACTACATGATACTCGGTAGTAAAAATTATGTTATAGAACTGTTTTGTTATTTAATTCTCTGAGTTTTCTTATTAATTCGTAGAAATAAATCTGAAAGGCTTCGAACAATAATAGTTCACTTGTCCAGAGATTCAAAGAGGACAATATATTGCAATATTCTATGAATGTATTCTTAATTTGTTATATATATTTCTCACTGAACGTGTCTGTTATTATATTTCTCTATGAAGTTTCCAGATTTTCTAGTAATTTTAGCAACGACTCGAAAAGGGTTAAAAGCTTTTATCTTTACGTTCTTTAATTTTCCAACCACAACACGTGACATAATCATAATATCGATATGAATATCTATGATTATTAATTTTTATAGACATAGAACTATTTTGTTGCTTGATAAACTTTTCCCTTCTACAAATTCCAACATAATTCTGTTCTGACTTTCCAAATATCATCTGAACAGAATACTCCAATACTTGATGGACATAAATAAATATAAGTACCTAATTGCTTCGACGTCGAAAGAGAAAAGAAAAGAAAAAATTTTACAATTGTCTCGTTATTCAGGTTGATCGTAAAATCCAAACAGGAGAACAGGCGATATCGGCTGAATTTCTACGAGAAATCTACGAATTAAACGAGGAGGGGGGGGGGATAATTTGCTACGGCTAACAAGATCTGTGTCCTCTCAAGAAATTAAGAACAACGACGCGTGGAGATATGTTTAATCTGGACTTGTCGATATCTGGATTGGACGAAACTCGGCACTTTCAGAGAACGTGGCAGCAGCGCGTTGTACGGCGAGAGCTCGTTCACGCTAATTTTACCTGCGAGTCGGTGTGGCACGACTTGGCCACCTTTAGAACGCGATCAACGTGCCAGCAGCTTCCCGTTTTGTACACACGGGAAAGACGGTCGTTCACTTCTAATCAGGTGGCTCAGGTAAACCTGGCACGTTCCCCATTCCGCGTCGCACGGATTTTCCTCCGGCCGTTCTCGCGTTTTCACAACTGTTGATCTCGTCTCGTGCAGCAGTCACGAACGAAGACGAAACGGAAACTCGGCGGGGTGGGGAAGAGCGAGAGAAAGAGAGGGATGGAGGGATATCGACGAACTTCATCTCGATACTAATTCTCGCCGATGGAAACGTTCGCGTTGTATGCTCGCAGAAGTGTAAAATACTAAAGTAACCCCGAGGGGGCGGGTAGGGGGGAGGGGGCTTCTTGTGTACTTTTTGTTTTGCAACAGGAAGAGGAAGTTTCAGGAAAGGGGGAGGGAGAGGAAGCAGCCGCCTCCGAACCTTCTTATACACAGTTGAGTTTACTAGAAAGTTTCAACCCTTTAATAAGGAAGGTGCTCGGAATCTAATGAAAGATTCACAGTTTCTGAGAGGAATACTCCATCACTTCTTTACACAAAATTTCCCGTTGAAATTCTCCGACGTCACGGCATCTCGCAGTATTTCTTTGCCGGCTGCTCGACGGCTCTCGACGCGGTTCGACGAAGTCGGCGAAACCCGAATTCGCCAGAAAAATTGGGCGAGAAATTCGACGAAAATCACGAGATTTATTGACCCGAATTTACGATGGAGCCGGAATTTTCGTTCCGCGCGAGCATATTGTCTAAAACAGTGCTACAGTCGTATCCAACCAGCGCTGTACAATCAAAATTTGAATGACAGAATCAGAATTTTATTATTTGAATAATTTTAATCACGAATAATCGTGTCTTCTTTTTTTTTTAATTTAGTGTTAATTTTATTGATTTGTTAATTAAATAATAAATAATTTTAGACAAGATTATAATATTAATATAACTAATGTATATGATAATAACGTCATTATTATTTTTCTTAATTTTGAAAAAATTAATATTAAAAATTTTATTATTTTACTCTTGCTTATATAAAAATTGTTGAATTTATCGTTAGGGTATGAACCTAGTAGCTTAATCTTAGCTTATTACATACGGTAATGAAGAGTAATATATTTTATAAATTCATTAGATGTCTGATAAAAGAGTTAATTTTTTTAAGTTAAAATATAATAATACAAGTTATTTCTAATGGAACTAGATGTGGTCTATTAATTAATATCTACTAATTGCAAATTAATTGTTTTAAAATAAGTACTATGTCTGAAAAAATATTTATGTATAATTTAATTATATTATTACTAATAATTTAACGGATTTTAGTTTAATTTTAAAAACAATTAATTTGCAATTAGTAGATATTAATTAATAGATCTGACCACATCTTTTATTTTAGACGGCTGGCATATTCGCTACTTCACTCTCAGTTGATGTCAGTTGCAATCAGATGTACAACTCAAAGAAAAATTTAGCCAACTCAAAGAAAATATTCAACATTTCGCGAATATGCGTTGTCCCTTTTGGAGAGTACTTATGTTTACGAACAGATCTTTCCCCCTTACGAAGCACACAAATAATAAAATAAGAACGAAAAATTATAAACGAGCATTTGGAAAATACTACCAGTATTTGTATCAAACTAGATATTGACGAACTAACATTTGAAAAAACAAGCGTTCTCAGTGTTCTCATTAAAAATTTTCACACCTATTTTAATTAATATAAATATATTTTTCTAATCAACGTATGACTTCACCACAAAGATTGTTTCAATATCCTCGTAAATAATACAGGTTACATTGATGAAAAGCTGATGAAAAAATTACGTGCGGCCCTCGACAAATTTTTGTTTGCCAACGAGACCCAAGAAGATCTGAAAGATCTAGAGTTCAAATGGTCTAGAAATTCATTTCCACGCAGTACAGTGGATTACTTTCGAAACCACCGAGAAAACGGACCGAACACGTATTGGAAAATCATTTGCATGGTGGCGCGAGGAAACACATCAAGGTTCGCTCGCTCTCCTGCAAAGGAACTTTTCCAAACGGCGGACAAAAGAGAGCAACTCCGCGATTGAACACGGCAGCCGTAGCGTCTCCTTATATAATGGCGAAACTACGTGTTCCTCCACTTCTCGCGCGAGGGTGAGAGTCTCTCCTGGTGTTTCTCATGGCTTATGAAAAATCGCGCGAGTCGGTTCACGGCGAGCGATTTAATTAAGACGCCGCGCCGGCTGAAACGAATCCGGAATATAATGTCCCGACGAATCTGCGCCGGGAATTATTAACAGGTTCCAAGCGCGCCACGTGAGACACACCGGTGACTCTCTCTCTCTCTCTCTCTCTCTCTCTCTCTCTCTCTCTCTCTCGATCCTCTTGTTTCCCCCATTCGGAACAATCTCGCGGAGTAACGTTTCGAAATTCGTTGCCGGATGTTGTTC
Source organism: Lepidotrigona ventralis hoosana (assembly GCA_002806875.1). Classification (NCBI taxonomy): domain Eukaryota; kingdom Metazoa; phylum Arthropoda; class Insecta; order Hymenoptera; family Apidae; genus Lepidotrigona; species Lepidotrigona ventralis. Next base: position 1,997 of record NIPQ01040486.1, on the reverse strand, counting down.
GATGGAAGAGCCAGCGTTGAAGCCACTTAATCATTACGCGAATGGAGAGCCTGGTTCTACATGGTTATGGGATTTTTCTAGTTTCTTCAGACTTAATAAAAGTAGTTGCTCAACAATACATTTACGAAACATTCTGACACTTCACTAGCACTGTGAATGCAACGATAAAATTTACAACAAAAATGCGAAGAAGTTCAATGTTCAAAGTTCGCACAAAGACGGGATCACGGATAAAATTTCTTCTCTCTCTCTCTCTCCCTTTCTAATGGAATATTTCTTCCACGAATTACACGTTGAAGCTCTCGTCGCTTCTCTAACCGCAATTACACCGCTCTTGCACCTAACAATTCATTTCCCGCGCAAGCCTACAATCTGTGAAGGGACCTATCGTTTAACCATCAGATCTTGATAAGGCCACGAGACGATAGACAAAGTAGAAACAATCGTCCGAGACCGATAGTCGCGATAAATCACACAGCCGTGAGAAAACCGCCCCCTCCGTGCAAGCAAATTTCAATTATTTTCGCCAAAGGTTCCGATAGATCGCTCGGGACAACGAGCCAAAGGCTCCACTCGATAACCACTCGGCCCCTCCTGCTTCCTCTGGTCGTTGCTTTTGATTTAATAGAGCCTAATGGATAGGGGTGGGTCGTCTGTCCGGGTGGTCCTGTCCCAGGACTTCGTATAATTATGACGTATGGACGATTCGAGTCGCGTTACGGCTACGAATTCGGCGAAAACATTGTTCAACTGGGATCGTTCCACGACGCGTTTATGGTAGAAATTCCATGCTAACGGAGAGGGATGGAGAGGCTTCGTTGTTATTTCACGTATATGCAATTTTCAAATGTTGCAGAAACTTTTAATGTACAACGAAGAGCACAACTATGGGAATGACGGTGAAAAATTTGTTATCGATAAATTTAAATCGATACAACTTCGTAGAGAAGAGATTATACTATTCGGTTTCATTTTAAAACTGAGTTTCTACTTTGATANTGCGTTTTTTTTTTTTTTTTTTTTTTTTCAAAGATGACTTTAAATTGTAAAAATCCAAACATATGTAAAAGCGTTAAAAAAATTTTTTCTCGTACCTAGATCCACTATCATTTTAGATCGAGATTCCTCCTTTGCAACGACTTTTTAAAATTTGTTGCACGATTTTATTGAACGTTTCAGTATCAGGGTTAAGCGACAAAGATTCAAGAAATTTTAACATTTCGTTGTCCCAAGTTTAATAAAATACTGAAAGAAGAGTGTATAGCGAATTTTCTAAATACATTTAGATATCTAGAAAAGTTTTCGAGAAAAATGTACTCTCACTATCCGCCACACGGTGTAAGATATAATTTTTTTCACGACTCTTCGTTGACATTAAAATTTCGAAATCTCATAGATTGGAAAGTTAGAAAAGTTAAAAATTCATGGAAGTTCAATCAGCTAATTTGTCGAAATATCGACGTTGAGAAGTACGCAACGAAACTGTAGAATATCTATTGGATCAAAAAGATCCAACTTGAAAGATAAAACATCCGACGCCAGACTGTCTAGACCTGAGAAAATCATGGAAAATTTCACAATATCCCCCGTGAAACAGAAAAAGACCTAACCTTCGGAAATGATTCAGCATGTCCATCTGAAGACACCGCGATGCACGATGTGCCCAGTGGATGCTCCGAGCCGCTGTCACGGTCCGCCCGAATTTCGAAGCGATTTCCACGTCCACCTCCACCTCCACCTCCGCAGAGATCTTCTCACACAATGATCCAGATGCGTGCGTGCAACTGACGTTCCTTCCTTCTCGCTACCGGCGGTTTTCGTAGCAGAGAGGCTGCTCCGACCTAGGCCATCGTATCCGGTTAAATTGGTCATGGATCGGAACACGTGTTCCCTGCGATCCTTGACGAATCGTTGCACGTTTTTCCCACAGAATGGCCGAGCACGAAAGCTGCGCGCCTTCCGTACAGAGAGGGAAAAGCATACAATCTCCGCAGATC
>NIPQ01040471.1:0-10964 GCA_002806875.1 Lepidotrigona ventralis hoosana | reverse complement strand
GAAGATATTTTTCCGCGTGAAAGTCAAGTGAGAAAGCTCTCTTTCTTCTCGGGGCTTGGAAATGCAGTTCGGTTTAATTATGTCAACTATAGGAGCTGGATCGATAGCTGCTGGGAATACATATATTTTTTTAATAGGATCAAATATCTGCTAACTAGTATTTAATCAGTGTATATTAAAGTATAATTAACTGTCGTGACCCGATTAACTGTCCTTTAAATAAAGATCCATTTATGATTCGATGGAAATATTCTCTAACTAGTATTTAATCAGTGTATATTAAAGTATAATTAACTGTCGTGACCCGATTAACTGTCCTTTAAATAAAGATCCATTTATGATTCGATGGAAATATTCTCGTAGATGGAAAATATTCTCGTAGACGAATGATCTATACGTACATTATCGGATGTAGTAATCAACGTGAAAATTTCAGAGTTATCAAACCCGGCGGAGGAAAGGACAGAGATTCTCGTCTCTCGTAATAATTCACGTCAGATATGTGATACGTTGAATGATCTATACGTACATTATCGGATGTAGTAATCAACGTGAAAATTTCAGAGTTATCAAACCCGGCGGAGGAAAGGACAGAGATTCTCGTCTCTCGTAATAATTCACGTCAGATATGTGATACGTTCTCATCTTGAGACTTAAAATAAATATTCCGCGAGTGCATGAAACGGACTCGATCTTTTTCAAATCGACCGTCATAACATACCGGATGGACAAAACTTGCGTTCCCTCGCTGGGGAATCGAATCGAAAGTTTTCCAAACTCCGGCCAGTTTTCAATTAATCTTTCTCGTCTGTGAATCGTCATCGTGGCGGTTGAAATTTCATGGTTGACCAGCCAGGTCGATTTATATCGCGCGCCGTTGGGAAAAAAAATCACGCGTTCGGCCGCGATTGATGATCGCTGCGAAACCGACGACGGTCAGCAACGAAAGCAGAGCTCGAGCGGAAAGGGTTGAACGAGAGTTTCGAACGGCAACGGTGGGGGAGGAGGGAAAATGTTTGACGAGGCTCGCATAGCAAAATTACGATCCAAGTGGATTTCTCTCGCGCGCGGTACAGAGGGCGGAACGCCTGTGTGATCAGTGTTTTTTCGACCATTTTCATTCACACACGCTCGTCGCCAAAAAATGCTTTGCACCCTCTATCTCGGACTTTCTTTGTGTCGCCGATTCCGTTTACGTTTGTCGTTTCAACGTCGAAACGAGACGAAACGAATCTTTCGCAAATTTCAGTCGACCGTGCTTCCACGCCGGGATTGTTAAATTCGTCAAAAAACGAAATGGCTTTCTCANTTTTTTTTTTTTTTTTTTTTTTTTTTTTGAAATAATTACCCGAGGGGGCGAAAGCGAAATATTAACGCAGACTTTTATTCGTTTAAAAAATAAAATCGACGCGGACCTTTATAGAGACGCGAAACGCGATCGCTGTAACCTCAATTCCATCGGAGGCGCGAATAATACTCTCGCGTAAATATTAACGCGTAACTTTTTCATTTATCCAGGGATTAATCGTGGATTTTGTTTATTGAGATGGAAGCAATTTCGATTCGATGCTTCTCGTACTCGTTTCTCCGGCGACGGCTGTTTCCCACCTTTATTTCACGAGACAAGGAAACCGATGGCAACGTACATTATGCGTGAAACAAGCATTTACGGAGAGAGAATTCATGGTTGCAAAGCGTTGACAAAATCTCTCGCGTTGACGTTGACGCGAGTTGTTGCCCCGTGGTGAAGGAAAAAGAAAGGAGAGTAAAAGAAGAAGAAAGAAAGAAAGAAAGAAAGAAAAAAAGAGAAAAAAGAAAGAGGGAGGCGGGGGGCAAGCCGGAAGAAAATAAAGGAAAAGCACGAAATGGATAATATGCATATGCATGTTAAAAAAGAGGGAAAATAAGGAAATGGAAGAGAAACAAGAGGGAGAGACAAAGGGGATGGGAAAGTAGTGAAAAATGTTCCGCGGAGTGGCGTTGAGGGGAGCATATTTGAATTATGAGATTTAAATGTGCCGCGGACGTGGTTAGCATCGGGCAAGCCGTGGCTTTTCAACGAGTCGCGCGCGCGCGCCCGCGTTCGTCCCTCCGCGTATATTCCCGGAGAGCCGTAGCTCTCAATTTCGCAACATTTTCTGGTTACGCGCGGACGGAGCGCGGCCGCGAGCGAAAAAGTGATTAAAAGCGAAGAACAGAAGCGAGAAGAACGCGGGCGAATGCTAGATGAAAGAATAACGCATCATTAGATCCGCACTCGGATTCTTCTTTCATGACTTTCCGCTTCTCGCCTCTCGCCTCTCGGTGCGAACGAACAAGCCACGGAAACTATGATCTACAAGCGTTGTTGTTCAACGCCTCCTCAATCATCCGTCTTCCTGTTGCGCCACCGAGAGCGCGACGTGAAATGGAATTGAATCTTTCACTTCTTCTCCCCTCGCTTCTTTCTCTCTCTCTCTCTCTCTCTCTCTCTCACACACACACATTTCGTTCCGCAGCTCAGAGATTCTTCAGCATATTAGAATTTTATGAGAACTTTAAATTTGATGAATCGCGGCCGCGAGTACGTCGGAACTTTCGCATTAAAGTCGCGGCGAACAAACGTGTGTATTTTCGAGCGATGTGTGTTTGCTGCACATCGCTCGACGTCGGAACGTGGTTGGAACAGCGGTGTTTCGTAAACAGCGATTGCCACGCGGTATTCTCGCACCGAAATGCGCGTCAGGTGGAATAATTGCGCGACAGCGACGAGAGCAGGCGGAAGCAAGGCGATGCAGATACCGCCGCGACACGATTGGAATACGAAAAGATTTGCAATCGTCGCGAGCAGTCGTCTAGGTAAGAAGAGAGCTCGTTTTCTCTTTCGCCCTGCGTCCGTTTGTTCGTTCGTCGGTTAGGTTCGTCGGTTCGCGCGAAAATTTATACGCAGCCCGAGTAGAAAACCGCTATCTTTTAATTTATGCGCCGGCCCGGGAATTTAATATTCTCGGAGCGTCTGGGGCGCGTGCCGCCTTTCCCCGCAGTCGACAGGGCGAAAGAGAGTAGAACTCGGAGAACTCTCGCAGCGACGAAGGAGGGAAAAAGAAACGGAGGGGAAAATGGCAATGGCCATGATGGCGGGTCGAAGCAAGAGGAAGAAGATCGTAGAGCAAGGACCGGAAGAGTCTTTCGGAGGGCCTTGTTTCGCCGGGCCCTCCCCCCGACCTTTGCATCGCCGAAAGGGTTAACAACGCGAACGAGCGACTCGCGAATTAGGGACGCCAGCCTCTCTCTTTCTCTCTCTCTCTCTCTCCTCCCCCGTTTTCTTTTCTCCTTCTCGAGCGTAGCGCGATTCCGTCAACCGTGAAAGCGCCGGCATCCCTTTGACAAACCGGATCGTTTCGCGTCGTTGATGAAATTCCGCTCTGCTTTTCGGCCCCGAACACGCTCCACCTTCGTATGTTTTCTCGATACGGAGAGAGTCGCGTCGAGTCTTTGTCCTTTGCATCGCGTCGAATTCACACGTGAACATGACGCGAGGAGAAAAACGCTTTCGACTTTCGTTTGTTTTTTTAGCTTTGCGCGACGACCGAGGACAATTGGATTCAAGGATGAAAGTTACTTAATGGATGAGTTGAAGCTCCCGTGGAATCGAGATGTCGTGGGATCGAAAGCGCACGAAACGCGTTTAAAAACTGCTTCTCTTCGTATATTAACGCTGCTTTACAATAATTGGACCGTAAATTCAATTGAGGAAAACAGTTACTTAGTTTCAGCAGCTCCAGTTTTCTCAATATTATTATTATAGTTTGTTCTATTCTTACTTGTTCTTATAATAATAATATTATTATTCTAGGTCCGTTCGAAAACTAATTTCGTTTTTATCGTTAGTTGTGTTTTTAATCTATTATCAATAGACAGTATCCTAACTCTTCTCAATTATAATAATCACTACGTTTCAGTATGACTGAAAATATTTTAAAACAACCTTTCCTTCATCAACACCTTACAATACAACTCGCCAGAACAACTCAGGGACCTCCATCGTTTACTACCAGCTACCTAAATTCTAAATCTATACCAGAATCTCTAGATAACTGTATCAAAGACTGTAATCCGCGGTCTTTCTTCTCCTTTCAATAAATCCATTCATATTTTGACAGCTAAACATTTCAAGGTTCATTCTCAGAAAACATTTTTACGGATTATTCACAATCTTAAACGAGCCGGCTCAAAGCACTTCGAAATCCGATATTGCTCCTTTTTTTTTTTTGAAAAATAAGCTTTGAAATGTTAACTGTCAAGATATATAATGACAATACGGTTTGTAATGAATATGGCTGGTTGAAAATACAACTATCGACACTCGAAATTATCTTCAATTATTATTATGCAGAAATTATTTCCCGAACAAATCGTATAGACATTTTACGATAACAAATCCAATACGTATCATCTGCATTATATCCTATATTCTACACATTCTAAACATCTCCTATATATTCTAATATATTCGAATATTTCCCAGAGAAATAACGAATAACAATTTATTATCCAAAGACAATAAAGAGANTCTTTTATATATATATATATATATATATATATATATATATATATATATATATATATATATATACACGACCGATGACTAATTAGAAATATCGCTATCTTGCCGAGCGCAGCTGAGCACTTGGCTGAATTGTTGCGTTGTTTCGCGCGAGGAAATCAAATATGCGCTTGGATTACTCCGGATTATATTCGTACATCGGTAACGCGGCCGATTGGCGCCCAGTAATTCGCCGGAAATAATAGGGCACACGTAACGCGTTCATCCGCCTCGCGAATAATATTATTCGCGTACGGGATAAAACACCGAACACGGAGGGATGGTTGGAGGGAGGGAGAGAGGGGGGGGGTTTCTATGCGCGCGGAATTTCCCGTTAAACGCCTTGCGATCATCCGATTAGCGAGTAAATTAACAATAATGTAACAAGAGGTGAAATTAGTGAATTATGTAAATCAGGTACAGAAGAAAGATTGCCCACGTGTACGTGTAGTAAATACATATGTATACGTGTGTGTAAATGCCTCACAAAAGTATTCAAACACTCGTGCATACATTGCACGTATGTTGTATAAAACGTGCTTTTATTCACGTTTTCAAGAGACGGCTATTGTAAGCTTGAAACTAATCTGAAAATGTACATACCTTGAAAATTACAAAATATAATAAATATTAGGGACATCCATAAGTGATGTTTTTCTTTTGTCAAACTTAATAAACATTGCCATCTAGTGACGATATTTAAAAAAAGAGTAATTTAAGTGAAATAAAATTTTTTACAATATCAAGAAACGACGTTCCTTATGGACACCCTTTATAAATAAATACATATATATACATAAATAAATATACATAAATAAATATACATAAATATAATTATATATATATAAATATATATATATACATTTAGCATACAGTACGAATAACCAGAAATGATCTCTTATTGATATAATGAAAGAACTTTTACGAGTGTTTTTAAATTTGTTCTAAACTTGAGCATTGTAATGGTGACAGTCTGACGTTACGATAAATGTAAATGAAATTTTTCGAAATATTTTCCGTAATACACGGCATGTGTATAATATAATGATAAAAAGTGTTGCTACATTTTCCATTATCACGCAATCAAAGAAATTGTGTACAATTAATTTCGACGCAAGCTACGAGCATTTTTCAACCGTTCAGCTGAGAGGGAAACAGTCTGACGACCGGGAGCGAGAAGAAGCGTAAATCGCTTATTAGCCGGCGTGTCGAAAAGGAGATTGCCGAGCTAATTAACGACGATACCAGCCACTTTCGGCCACGGTTTCTTCCGTTGCTGCTCGTTAGAAATACGTCATCATCTCGTGAGAGTTCTCGCGCGTGAAGTCACAGCGGGTGAAAAGCGCCACCGCTCGCGAATTAATATCGCGAATTTGCCGGCTGGTTCTTCTCGCTTTTTGCACCACGCCAACCATGAAACTCGGCGCTGGCTGGCATCCCTTTGAAATTCTATCCAATCCACCTCGTAACGACGACGACGACGACGACGACGACGACGACGACGACGAGGAGGAGGAGGAGGAGGACGAGACCTTCGGAGCGTCATTTTCGACCGTATAATTGCCACCAAAGTGGAGAAGTGGAAGAGAAAAGGAGAAAGGTCGGAGCGGAGAGGTGACGAGAAGAAAATTCCATGGCTCTCGGGGTGACAAACACCCCCTTCCTTCCTTCCTTCGTTTCTTCGTTCACCAAGTGACGAATCCGGTTGATGTACCGATCCGTCGTCGTTCGTTGCAATTTCGTTGCGTCTCGGACAGGCACTCGGCGAAACTGTCTAGCAAGGCGTAGACGTAAGCAAACTTTGATGAAACGACGTTTATTAGAAAATGGGCCGTCTTTTCTGAACGCCGCTTCCGGGGGGGGGGAGAGGAGGGGAGAGGGAAATAGCTACGATTAAATTCTTGCGAACGTCGCAGCTCGCGCACCCCCTGTTACACGTAACTGAGTTTCACAGTCGCGACGTAATGCGATAGCTGAGCGCATTTACACGCGTCTCGGCCGTTTAAACGTAACGTGAATCGTAGCACACGGCTGACTATCTTCCTCGCAGTTTTCAGCCACGTTGCCCAGTTCTCACATTGACGCGCAATGATGGTCAATGTTGCCCAATGCGACACGGAAATCTCTGTTTTCGGCGTAGTGAGACGAGCTTGGTTATTGCAGGCGAGATACATACTGTGAGTAGGCTCGTTTTTATGGCGAGAAAGCGAAGAATCAACCGAAGAAATGTGTTGTTCTTGCGTGTTATGTATATATAGACTGTACGGAAGTGGGCAAAAGTATTGGAAAAATTACTGATGTTTTAAACTTCGTGAAACAAAATCATACGCCGATCCAATTGATATCGTGATCCTTTTAAAAGCGTGAAACCTTTACTACATCAATTAAGTTTTCCTTTTCCAACATCAAGCAGCAAATGCAAAAGCAAATACTATCGTCGAAAATTGTAAAAATTTAAACATCATCAGCATCACTGAAAAATTTTTTTCACAACTAGACTAACTTTCATACCATCTCGAAGATCGAAATCTTTCTTTTACATCAATTCTTTGAAACTTGCTGTACGATTTCTTTTTTTGTCGTTTTATCGAATCTTAAACGACAAGAAATGAAGAAATTCTAACCAATCAAAGTTCAATAAAATGGCAAGAAAAAATCGCACAGCAAGTTTTAGAAAGTCGTGGGAAAGAGGGAACTCTAGTTTTTGAGACAACGGTCGGAAAAAAATTCTTAACTTTTTCAAAGGCATTTGAATTTTTACAACTTTCAAGAACAAGAGTATCCCTAAGGTAGAGATTTCATATCTGAAAATTAGATCAATTGGTTATACGATTGTTTTTCATAAAGTTACACGCAATTTCCGCGTCATTTTTCATGCGCGCAGTTGAACGTCGATTTAAACTTCGACCAGTCGAAAGATCAACTTGTTGTTAAAAAGTAATTAACCTAAAATATATTTTGCAACCTTATAGCAAGCGTTACCGTAATTTCACAGCGTTTTACATATTTTATCGAGAATTTAAAAAAAAAAAAGAGAAAGAAAGAAGAAAAATGGAAGTACGAGGGAAATGAATCACGCGCACGTATGTATGTTAATTACATGCAATTGGTTATTCAACGCGACAGAGGTCTAAGGCGAGGGTGCCTTTACGACGGAACTTTCTTTCCCCCAGCATTTAATGGGCCAAGTTTCAGCAGTAGTCGACGACGAAGCACGATTTCAGACTTCTTAACCAGCCTCGAGTAACGTTCGTGGATAAAATAATCTAATTATTATATTTCGACTCGAGGGTTCACGAGTCGGAGTCAAAGCAAGAAGAGGCTACGCACGATATAATTAACACACACGCATCTATCGAACATTCTCATACGATATCAGATGCTATTATTGCACAATTAAATTTTTCAGCCCCGATGACTTTCAGAACTTGATCTTGACTCCTAACGTTTCACGTGAACATTGAATAACGATCGCAATAACTTTTAAATAATATTCCAACTAAAATTCAACGAATAATCTTCATAATGGTGTTTTTTTTTTCTTACGACCACCGACCCGATTGTTACCTTTTAATTTCGTTATCAGAATGCACGGGCGGACAAGCAAAATAGTATCAAGTGACTTTGCACGGGCGAAAATTATTCGAGAAAGGAAGAGAGCAAACAGGCGGCGTGCCGCTCGCTCATTAAGGTGGACGTTCTTTATGAGGGGAGAAATGAGGTCTTTCCATCGAAGAACACCGGTCGCCGAGAACTGGAAAAGTAGATAGAATAATCGAAAAGCGGTCGTCGCGGCTTTCCTCGTTTTTCACCGCGACGTCAGTTACAAGGTTGTTCCACTCGACGGAGCAATTATCTTTCGCCAAAGTGATCCGTCGGCCTGCTTCGAGTGTCGCGAACACCGCTCGCCGAACAAATTTCAGTTAACTGAATTTTTCTTATCTCTTTTTCCCGCTGAATTTCCGCTGTATCCACTTACACCGGCACTCAGCCTCCCCCTCTACCCTCAATTTTCGCGAAATTGAAAAAGAATCACAATGAACGATCGTGTTCGGATCTCGTGATCGAGGCAGAATTTGACGCTGTTGTCTTCTTCTTTCTTTCTTTCTTCAAAAAAAAAAAAAAAAAAAAAAGAAATTACAAAATTTATTTATTGGCGCAAAGCCGTCGTGTTAACGCCACTTGTTGGATTTAATTGTTTGTTAAATAACAATTCTGTTTCGCGACGTTGGAAACGCGCTAATAAACAGAAAATACACAAAGCGTAATGCTGAATCACAGATTATATATTCACCATCGCTCGAGGCTGAAGCAATTTTGCAGGGAAATGAACATATAACAAAATTCTAACTGCAACGAACAGCGTTGTGTATTGGTGGATTGATACAATGAATAACTAAATCAGTGTAACTACTCGTTCGTGAAATACGAACTATAATGATTTATGTAGATTTGGCAGGTTAGAATTTAAATTGCCTCTTGTAATATACGATCACGGGCCATTGCTGAATCCATAGTTCAGAAATGGTTTGTGTCTTTCCGAGCTAGGTTTCAAACACTAAATGTTAAATATTAGAAACTACAACTTCAACTAACCTAATCTAACTCCACTTGCTTAGCAGAGAAATCAACCGACTGAGAGAGCGGGGCTCATGCACGGCGAGGAAATTTCAACGTAGTGGGGAGAACGCTGCAGTGGAGGGGGTTGCGCTAGCGATTAGAAAAGTAGGGGCAAGGGCCGCCAGTTAGCCAGATTTGCAGAATATCACAAGTGAAAAAAAAAAAAGCGGAAGAATTTTTCATTTCAAATACCAAAACCATGACTCTAGCTAACCAATCCGATTATTCATCCATTGTACGAAATATCGCAATTTCTGTAGAGGCCAGCGAGGTCAAAGAGACCTTCTCTAATCTTCCCCAATTATCTCTTAAATAACGGTACGATAAGCGTTAAAGGGTTCGGTCAGGATGGAAGACGAAATTCAAGAAGAGGGACAGAGTCGCGACCTTAATGATCGCTGATAGAGTGTGAAATTGAAAAAGGGGGATGGATCCGAACGAAACCATTAAATCGACCGACCGGCTCGACCTTTCGACCCGGGCGCCGCGCCGTGATGCCCGGCATCTTCCGGTTCGAGTAAATTGAAAGTATAAATTACAGATAAGAGACGCGGGGCCGAGGTTGCCGCGGCATCACGACGGACCACGGGAATGGCTCGACGGGAAGTCAGTCAGTTATGCCTCGAGCGTGATGCTCCTACGAAATCAAGCACAAGGTTCGAGTTAGGACTGGCCCGGTCGTACATCCAGATATCCCTGCGGAACACGCTCCTTTCTCGACGCCTATCTCGCGGACGTGTACGGGTACGGTTGTACGGCAAGTATCTTTGCCAGTCGCCAGTCAAGGTATGCCTGGCACGATGCTTTCGACGTAAGTGGAAATATTTCAGTGGCTGAAGCGCTTGCCGCCATTTTCGGCAAGAAATGGGCACCTCGGGTTATTAGTCAACTTCATGCGGTGGAGGGTCAGAGCTCCTCGAATCCCCGATCCCATTAAGCATTAAATTTGGATCAACCCTCTGCGGCCATTTTGCCAAGGCACACTTTGCCCTTTATCACCGCTCAATATTTCTGTCTTTCGCCCTTTTGGTTCCTTTTAACTTGAATGGATTTTTGAAACGTGTGAGACGCGGACGAAGATTCGCGAAGTTGACGATCTCACGTAGACAGAACAGCTGTTAGATTAAATTTTGCTTAACCTCTTGTCAAGAGCAAAATGTCAAGTCACGCTCGTGGAATTATATTCTCGGTTTGAAGGAAAAAGCAGTCCGAATTAGAATTTCACATTTAAATTGCCGAATTTGAAAATTCGTAAATGTTTCCAATGCTTAATGTTTAACGTTAATTTTATGTTTTATAATTATTATAATAATTAATGCTTATCTAAGAAACTTGGAAGCAAGGTTAAAATAAGGCAAAAGTTAATATTCCGACTGTTATCGAACTTTTATTTACTTCTAAATTAAATTAGTGAATTTCTCTTATTTAACTAATGTCGGAAAATCAAAATTGAAACCTTCGACATAAGTCTCTTTAATTCACAATAAATCCATAATAACTTCACTTCAAGTGAGTTACTCTTCGTAAAAACAATTCTCCTTTCTCCATTAAGATCCATTTATACCGTAAATCAATATTCTCAAACTCTATTTTCACCGAGACCGGTTCGAGTTACAGCGAGAAAGTCAGAAATGGTATCGATATCTACACGGTGGAAAAAGAATCTCTCACTATGTGTATCGGCTAATGTGGATCGGCAAGTAGAAACAGGCGGGTTCGATTCGCCTTTATTCCACGGGCAGGCCAGCGCGACACATCC
>NIPQ01040459.1:0-11051 GCA_002806875.1 Lepidotrigona ventralis hoosana | reverse complement strand
AACAAAAAATACCACCCCCCCCCCCCGCTAAGAAACAAAGAATTTACGAAGTATTAGTGTACTTATTCTTGGCGAGTGAAGACCAACCTTTCGCTCTTCTAATCGAAATCACGATTTTGTTTTTTCGAGTATCAAAGAAAATTGGTGGAAAATTCCTTTGGAAAACATTACATTTCGAAAAACTGTGAAAATTTGTTTTAGTTCCGTAAACATTCTGGTTTAACTCCGTAAATCTGCAGAATTCTCTTCGTATTTTTATCCTTATTTTTTGTTGGAAGTTACGTCGTAGTTACGTAGTTTTATCAACGCATTGGACAGCAATTTTTACCACGAATCTTTTTATGTGACAAAGCTTTGACCGAACGTCCACTGTCCGCGCGCATTGGCAAAACAGATTTCAAATCAAATTTAATTTAACGAAAACGCGAGGATATATCGTGATCTTTTTGATGGTAATATCAATTTACAAATGACGAATCAATTCGAAAACGCGAATCAAATCGAGCGTGCGGCTGCTACGCGACGTTACGTGCCAGTTATGTAAATAAAAACTCGCGTCGTACGCGATGAAAACGTCGCTCAAGGAATCGAAAACGCGTTTGTTGTTAATTCGACGGCGGGAGAAAGAGAAGGAAATTTAAAGGAGATGAAAGAGACGAAAGAATGCAAGAGCGAAAGGGGATGATGGTAAGAGAAAAAAAAAGAAAAAAAAAGAAAAAGAAGAGACGAGCGTAGGTTTGGGCATCGCAGTGATGACCGCATCTCGTTAAAAGGCCTCCCTTCCAATTTCGCCAGCTCGATCTGAAATTTTCTTGTAAGCTCGCGTGCACGCCCTGGGCTGTCACGATTCGGACCTAACTGCCGCGTTCGTACAACCGATTCAGGAATTCCTCTTAAGATAATTTCATCTTTGGAATTCCTTCTTCGCCCCGTACGCGTACCTCCCGTGCAAAAAACGAACACAGCTCGTTCGCGGGGGCATCTTAATTTCATCTAGGTGTCTGTAGATTTATTGAAACTTCAATTCCGTGCAGCGTAGCACTCGTTGTTTCTAAATCATTGGGTAAGTTTAAATCCTGATCTTAGTGATTTACGTACGTTTTTCGTGGATGGTGTAATCCTACAATTTACTTTTCCCTACTGTATTTGAATTCATGACATTTCGATCAATTTTTTTGAGTTAAAAATACATACTGCCAGTCAAAAATTTGAATACACTAGTTCTGTATAGGTATAGCTACACACGAAGTTAAAAATGAGTTGTGTTTAATGAGGTTCGTAATATTTGTGAATGTAGGTATATTACCGACAACGAGATCGAAGCAGTCTATCACTATATAGTACAACAAATATGTATGTAGAATTAACGTATAGTTAAATATTAAACTAACAATAAAACAACAAATGTACTCAAACTTTTGAGCGACAGTGTGGATGTTGTACCATTTTATTATATACAAACGGTTTTGAAGAAATTCGCAAAGTCAGAGTCTTATGAGTTCAGTTTAACTAGAATCACAGAAGGAGAAATTAATAAATTCGTGACGTCTGGAGAGCGGTGTTTGCTTTGTTAAATCTATTCTGTTTAGAGGAGACAGGGTGTTGAAACGTCGCGTCGTCATAAATCATACACGGTAGCGAAGTAGTAAGAAAAGTAAGAAAAAAAGCTTAATGATCGCCACTCGTGAGCGTCCACGCGAATTATTCATCAGCCACGATCACGATATTTGCCAATGTAAATTTCACGTGATGTCAGGCCCGTGACGTGGAATTAAAATGTTATTAAAATTCAACGCGTTCCGTCAATGAAGATGACCAGCCATCAACGATACAAGAAGTTGTAGGTCGCAGAGGTAATAAAGTCGTGCGAGACAGCTACGTTCTACGAAACGGTCGAAGGAATTTCATTCATTCGTTCATTGCTCAGGTAGCCGATCAGAAATCTACCCTTTGGACTGGCCTCCGGTTAAATAGGGTCGTCGACCAGAACGATGGAACTAGTCGCATTGAACGTGTCCGCATGGTCAGCAAAGATTCGAACTCTATGGTGGTATAATCGACCCTGTCATCGTAGAAATAACGCGATTATCATTGACTCATTCTCCTCGAAAAAAAAAAAACGGAAAAATGCAATAAGAAATTGTGCAAGATTTTTATGAAAACTAATTTACGTTTATAATAATTAATGAAAGGGCTGTTTTGAACAAATAATTAGCATTGGATCTCTGTCGAATTTTTCATAGAAATTTTCATAGATTTGCAACGGTGAATTTGCAGAGATTTTTTTTTTGACATTCCCTCTCGGAAGTTTAGAGAATCTTTTTTAGAAATTCTTTCATACAGTTTTTAGAGAAACAAGATTATAATTATAAGTTTCAATTCCGAATATATCTAACTGTTTTTATATTTTATAGTTATAAATCACATTATAAAATATTTATTTTATTTATGCTCCAAATTTTTGCCTTTATTTATTCTTTCTACTTTAACCTGACGAGAAGGGAGATTAAATTTGTATGTAATTATCAATGAAGATTCACTAGATAATTTGAATAAAAAAGTTTTAAGCTAAGTATCATTGAACAAGAATTTCTTTATATATATATTTCTTCAAATCTCTTTCTTGAAATATTCTACATACAGAAAATTAGTAAGATTATATCGAATATTAAAACTGAAACTACTCTAGACTCGTCCAAATTTCAATAATATCTATTGAAATGTAACTTAAACTTTACATTATCTATAAATCGATGTTAAGATTGCTCCAAATTCCACAGCTCCAAAATCTTCCCTTTTCTCTATTCAAAATCTAAACAACAATTTAACATTTACATCCTGCAACGGTATCTTCGTGAAAATATCTCGACGGTTCGTGTACCGACATATTTCGACCGAAGTGAAACAGAAACAAAAACATCGCGCGCCACCGTAGCCGATCGACGAAAAAGACCAAGACTCGAAACTCGGACCGACGATAAAACGCAAAGGTGGTGAGCTGGTTGGAAGCAGCATCGGATCCTGAATCCCGACGCGAGGATCACGGGCCTCTTGAAGCCGAGGCTCTCGTATCTTTCGAGCTGCGCCGATATCGGGCCGTAAGATCACCGGGCCCCGTCGTGTAGGGAGGGAGTGGGAGGGGGAGGGGGGGCGAGGCAGAGGAGTACGAGATAAAGACTCATCCTTTATTCAAGAAATAAAATCGCCACGACGTTATCCGGGGGTTTATCCGCGGTGCAGCGAACAGAAGAGAGAAGCAGAAAAGCCGAACGAGGAGAGAGAAAAAGAAAGATCGACGAGCGTACGCGAGCTCTAGTACCTGTAGCGAGTACTAACCAATCCCACACGAGCTGGGACGTCCCGTGTTCACGTGGCGATCGCGAAGGGGCAACCAACGATTGGGCCTGTTGCAGAGCCCGTCGACCAATGAACGGTCGTTGGAAAATGATCGAGGCCTTAAGGCCCATCCCAGTTCCCACCCTGAGCCGTTCGCGCGGCGCGTCTATCTGGTAGCTAAGGCCCCGCGGGCGCAGTAACCCTCGAGTCTTCCTGCGTGTACGACGGTTTAAGGCGAATACCCATACATAAAGCTCGAGATATCGGGAAACAATATCCACCCGGTGTGCCCGTGATAACTCGATATATCTCTCTTGTTTTCCCGTCCTTTGCTCGCACCTTTCACCATCCCTTCTCTCAGTTCGTTCCCACTTCGTCGACGTTTCGTTGGGAAACCGGGCCCGGGCCCCGCAGAGACAGATAGCCGGCGAGCAAACACGCGACCGTTTCCCGAAACTTAAGCAAGATTTACGTCTGTTTCTCGCGGTTTCTCGCGCCCTTTCGTTTCCTGTGCCGCGTTCCTTCTGTGTGCTCGCGTGTGTCGCGTGTAGAAGTGTTCTCACGTGCGAACGATCGTCGTCTCGGGGACGTGAACTCACGCATGGACCTCGCACAGACTCGTGGAAATTCGTGTCGCGTCGTGCTCTGACGCATATATCGGAAACGATATCAACAGGATCCTTCGAACATTTGCAAGAGGGGCGCACCTTGGTCAGGGTTGGATTGCTTTCTCGGTTATCAGTGGTGCGCGTCAAGTCAAGTGCTTGTACGAGTGTAATGACCGCGGCACGCGAGTAACGCGAGTCATCGGTTCCTCGAGCTCTTTGGACAGTCGTCGCGAGTCGTCTGCTGGGAAGTAGTGCTTTTTGTTCTTGGGACTAGATTGACGTCAACGAGAGGCCGGATGCCGAATCTAGACTACTACAACACCGCGAGAATGCATCAAATGGTAAACTCTTTTCAAGATGTACCTACTTGGTGACGGGTCTGTCGATTTGTGATTAGTGATTGATCTCAACTGAAGTGTGGAATTTGACTTTAAATTGATTTTCAGTCGTAAAATATAAATATGGTAATAATTAGTAGATTCGTAGCAAGCATTTCGATTTCGTAGAAATCGTAGAAATGGTAATAATAATTTTGATTTAATACGTCGCGGTCAATAGTAAATGTTGCAAGTATTAAATTTATGCAAATTTGTATTTCTACAAACGTAATTGAACAAATGAGACCTAGGCAAAAGTTTATTTCATTCATCAAGTTATTATAAGAAACAATACGCATGTCTGTGATTTTTTTATAAATGCACAAAAGTCAAATTATTAGGTAAGTTATAATACATTACTCACCAAAAAGAAAAAAAAGGTTGCACAAATCTGGAAACTACATATTACTATACTATATTTTTGGGCTACGAAAATTTGGTTAGGAAATAAATATTAACCATTCAAATTTTGGAATTTATTTATTTTTTTGTGAGCGGTTAATCACATTCGCATTTGAGGTGTTGCAATTTTTTTTCTAAACAGTGCAGTATATTATTACTTTGTATTGTGTATTTTGCACAACGATCGTGGATTCGATGCGAATGGCTTCCTGTCGGTAGTAACAAATTCAGTTGCACTTCACACCATACAACGTACAATTTTCCCATACTCGGTAAACACGCGCATACATGTGCGTTCAGAATCGACGTACATCGTGATCTTAGCCACGAATATCATTAAGCCCATGATACCGAGTCCAACTCACGCAGATGAGAATCTCGCGAGAACGCGCAAAATTTATAATGAAGGTATATTAACGTTCGCGCATTTTCCCCCGCTGTCGGATGCTTACGACGTGGAAACGCAGAGAAGAAGAATTTCCTTTTTGTGTCAGCCACGCAAGCTGCCATCTCTTTATCCAATAACGTTTTCTCTCGCAGCGATCGCCTGACAGCGCGATGTTCAATTCTTATAAATCCTTACGAGGACACACCTTAGAACGTGACTGAACTTTCTACCTTTCGGAGACGGATAAATAAGCGAGCCGGGTCTTCAATACGCCGGCTGTCGAGCGGGAACGTTTATCAGTAAATTATCTTTCTCGCGAGAGTTCCACGAAACTAAAGTCCACCACATGCACGCAGATACTGTTTTCAGTATTCGTAAGATTTCTCCGCGGTTTGTTACTCCACGAGAAAGTTACAAGCTTCGACTCGTAGCTAATAGTTCCAAACTGGATTTTGGATTTTCATACGAATTCACATTCTTGCGAAATGCGATCAAAGAAGGGGACACTCGAGAAAAAATCGTTTTACATTAGGTATTTATTTACGTATTAAATGTTATAGAAAATACTGTGCACATTGGATATTACGCGCATTCTGTATAATTTCATGCTTTAAATAGATGCACAGATACAAATACAATACATAAAAATCTGTATTCTACTATTAAACAGATATAGACTTAATGACAAGGCGATTCCCTGGAATTCTCGAGTGGCTGGTTTTATCGAGAAATGATGAAAAATGAATTATATGGCTCTTTTTTTTATTTATTGTATAATAGTGTACATTTCTTATGAGTCGGCTTACTTTGTACTGTGAAAAACATCCATCTTGGAAATACGTATCTAGCAAGAAATCAATGGCTAACAGGTGGATAATAAGGTGTATTACGACGGAGAAACACGGAATTACTTATAGAAACCACGCTATTTTAGTCATAGGCCTTGCGATTGTAATGAGCGATAGTTTGATCGAATGAATTGCTTCAGCAATTGCAGATTGAATATTATAAAAACAACGTATTATCGCAGATTTGTTCTTTAATTTCAAAACAAGAAATTGTTTTGAACGCCGTCCGTGTTTGTTAAATAACGTTGTTAAAGTTTGTCAAGTTCTACAGAATCACGACTGTTTAATTGCTAAATGTCACAGACGCAACTTGGTTAAAAAAAAATCGAAGTCTGTTTACTACACAAATAGGATGTATCGGTCCTCTCTACTTTGCCATGTATTTACACTCAAATAAAATAAAACCGCGAAAATTGACCGTCCGTCGCTTCGACGCAAATTTAGCTTCCGCCATTTGGGCGGAAAATCTCGTATTAAGAACTCTGTAAAAATAAATTTCAGACAAAGTACTGTACTTAAAGTCGTAAAATTCAGTACTTTTTGACGCGTAAATTTATATAATGATACAGTATAGGTTATAAACTAAATGTTCAAAATCGCTTCGAATATAATACTATGAAAGTCTTGACTATTCTTAAATCTTGAATTTAACTGATTCTTGGTGGTCTTGAAAGTTTTTATAAATGTTGACATCAATTTATTCCAAGCACAACATTGTTGATATATACATATATATAAGAAAAGTCTAAAAAATTTGAGATATGCAATATGTCTATATTTACATTCTTTTTATAGAATTTTGAAGCATTCTTTGTTTTTCACTACAGAATATTGCAATTCTAACTATAATTAATTACATTTTCAATATTTCAAAAGTGGTAATATCGCAAAATTTGCTACTCGTTTTTACATTAAAATTATATTTATCGTTATACTAAAAAATGAGAAAAAAACGCTCGACATGTTAAATACTCGAGGCTTTCAAGAATTTCAAGGTACCAAATCGTACTCGAAGCGATTCGAATTTCTACGCTTCGAAACTAAGCGATTCAAATGTACGCCGTGTTACTCATGACTTTGAAGCCTCGTGTCGTTCGACAATTAGAAGAATTCCCGTTGGAGTTTGCGTCGAATGCGTTCGTTCGTTTTTCGACTGTCGGTATCCGCGCCTGGACACCTGGCCGCGCGTAATAAAACGCGGCACAATGGCGTTACGAGTGCGTGGATTCGTCATGCGCCCCGGGGACGCGTTTAAGTGAAATAGATACGTCAGTCTTATGGAATATAAGTTCATAAAATTGAGCGGTAAATCATTGGGAATTTGTTGCGCGGAGCAATTTCGGTTGGGAGCGTGTTTGCGCGCGGGGCACCGCACCCAGGCCTGTAATGACAGGCTTTAACAGGCGACTCGTAAAATCTTGCCACAATGGAATCATTCTTGACGATGCTTGCCTCTATTCCACGGCGCTTGAACGGCCGAAGCGTGTGAGTGGCTCGCGCCAGCCGCGAGTTGCCGCGTATTTTACAAGCGTGAATGGCGGCCGCGAGTTTCCATCCCCCGGCTGGAAGCTGCTCGCCACGACACGCGAGCGTGCGAGCCGATCCCGCGTAGGAGGCACCGGCGTGCAATTTCTTGCCACTTTGTTTTCACACTTTGTAACTAGAATTCCGTTTAGTCACAGGAGGGAGGAGGCTGTTGGCTGACTGCAGCTACTTGTTCCAATTTGAAATCCCAGAGAAGTAGCAAGCCTTTTGTTGTAATTTTGTCATTGGAATTTCGTCACAGTCATCCAGATCTACTAATAATTTGGTGTACGCTTTTTTAATATTCTCCAATCAGAGTTTTATCATAGAAAAGGGAAGGATTGTTAGTTATTTATTATTTATTATTTAGATCGATCGTCATGAATTTTTATACAATTGAAAATTTTCAAAACGTAATTTCCAAGCTGCACGATGTTAATTCGAGTTTTATTCTTGACCTCCTGTCAGTAAATGAATATTTGTAAATATATGTGGAGCAATTGTGAAACAAGGGATTAGAGCTAGCATGCAAACGAGGAGGCGACAGTTCCAACTTATTTCCAGCTTTGCGACGAGACGAAGAAATAGAAGAAATTATAATTATAGATAGATACTAATTAGTCAAACATTATACCTTTACGATGTGTAATTGGATTTGAACTACCCCTGATATATAATAGGTTTCCTTCTTCTTGGTTTTTATGCATAATTTTTTAACACGAATTCGACCAGAGATGAAAATAAGGCAAATTTATAGTTTCATCACGTTTGAGTTTAATGCCGTATTAAGCGAGTTTCTCACGTCCTTTCACAGTCCAAATTATACGTCGATGATTGTAAGTAATATACCTATTATGCAGTGATTAATTTTATCATTCGAGAAGTAAATATAAATTCATATTTTCATGAAGTTTCTGTAAACGAAGAAATCGCAGACTATTTCCTTTCCCATCGGTGCGAAAGATAAATATTTGATATAAAATTTATGTGCTTTATTTAGTCACAGTCGACTCGACAGTTATTACGGAATGCATCGTGTTATCATCGAGAGACGGTTGAACTCTGCGAAATTTTCGTATTTACTTTTGTCCGATTAATTAAAAATAATTTCGTTCCATATTGCTATTTGCTCAGAGATAAATATACTTAACGATGACTGAAAAATCAATCAAACTATAGATATTGACACTTAAAAGTATGAAAAGACTTTTTTTAATCCTTATGTGAAAAGAGAAATTGAAATTTTTAAGTAAATTTAAATATTAATCGATTACACTGTATTAGAGAATATATTTTCATTTACTTACGTATTATATTAAAAGTTCTGGTGTGTATACATAATATGATACACCTTTGTATCATACACAATATTTAATATTAATTTTTTGGGTAGCATTATCGTTCACTTTTTTTTTTCAAAAATAAGAAGATCACAAATTTAACTTTGAAATATGATTAATCAAAGAAATATTATTATGAATGAAATATATACTTTTTCAAAATCTTAACTCTAAATATTTAAACAGGGACGTAATTAAAAATTTCGCAACGAACATCGTTTAATTAATTTAACGCAACATAACATAATATACAAATTCCAAGTTCTACAAAGAAAGAAAAAAAATGGCAAATGTCCACGTACTTTCAAGCAACAGCGATCTATTCCTATGAATATCCATCGAAGTGTCGCAAAGTACACACTTATCCAATAAATTCGAACGACCGATACTTAACAAGATATTGTCCAATTCGAACGTGCAAGCCAACGACTAACGAAATTAATATCAACCGTTCGAATCTCGCCTGTTTGCGTCACAGCCAGCGGATATTTTCGTGCCTAGGAATTTTTCTCTATCTAATTGGCGTGCCCGAGTTAGTCGCAAAAAAAAGAAGAAAAAAAAAACAAAAAAGAATAAAAAATAAAAGAAAACGGCAAAAAAAAGAGAGAAACGGTTGAACGATGTAATTACGTTAGCAGAACGACGATTCGTGGCGGCACGGTGAAAAATAATTGCAAGAACGCCGCCGGTAATGATAACCGCAACAACGGATAGCGTTAATTGCGCCGCGAATTGCGTGTATCGAAGGAAACGGAACGCGACCGGAGAAAAATCGGCGGAGTGCGGTGAAATTAACGCTCGGGGCCCGAGTGCATAAACAGTTATTAGGGCTGTTAATCGTCGTCCGGCTGGGCGGAGAAGTAGACGCCGCTCTAACAATTTCGTTGTTGCTGTTAACGCCTCCGATCCGCTTTGCGATCGGCGATTACTTTCGTTGACGTGCGAGATAAGCTGCACGTATTCACGTGGTCTCTAGCCGGCGATGGATTTTTTCCCCTCCGGTCGAAGTCGCGTGGGTAATCGACGTTTAATGATCTTCCATGGAACTAGCTTCTTTTCTTGGATAAGTAATGGCTGACTTCGAGATACGTGCTGATTTGTTTGGATACGTTCGGCATCGTCGCGTAGGAACTTTAAGTCGAGTCCGTGAAATTTGAAGCGTCGAAAAAAAGGCATTAACGGAGGAATATCCTTTTCTTCGATTTTCTTAATATAGCAGGTATACTATCATTTATATCCAAGTTGTAGTTTTGGCCTAAAAGTCTAGGGTCTATCAGTGTATGAAAGTAGCGGAGAAACGAAAGTACAGGAAATTGGGAAAAGTTTATAACGTAATAAAGAGTAAACGAAGCTTTTATTGTAAATATTTTATACTGTTAAGAAAAGTATATCATATAATATGATAAATAACAATAATAAAATAACGTTAGTATTGGTGATAACAGATAATATGACGAATTATAAATCAATCATTTTTACCACTATATTATAATATTTTATACTGTTAAGAAAAGTATATCATATAATATGATAAATAACAATAATAAAATAACGTTAGTATTGGTGATAACAGATAATATGACGAATTATAAATCAATCATTTTTACCACTATATTAGTTCTAATCTATCAAATTCTAATCATCATCTGTTTTGTCTAAAAATTTGAAAATTCAGAAATGCACTCACTGCGCAAAAAAAGATTATACAATATTCGTTACAATTTTATATTTAAAGGACGAAAATATAATGCACTCACTGCGCAAAAAAAGATTATACAATATTCGTTACAATTTTATATTTAAAGGACGAAAATAATCTGCATCTAGATTCTACCTTTTAATAAAAAATTTTACTTTGCGCAGACAGATCATAGTCTCATAAATGTTAATAAACCGAAATTTATTCATGTGAAACGGAGCCGTTCTAAGCTCAATTATTATTGCCAAAGAAAAAAGTAACACTATCAAGATCATACATAGATCTCATCGGAGCGGGTAGGTATAAGGCTGGAGAAGTTATTGAAGCGAAGCTAGTAAATATCGAACAGAGCGTACGTTTCGTTTCGCGAAGGATTTGCTTTATGTATGTTGCAATCGAGTCTCGGTTTCTGCAGCGTCTCGTCAGAAATTTGTTGCAAAGGCGACACGATCGAAGCACGGTACACAAGCGTGTGCTACATAAGGGTTGAGAGTACGACGTATAGATACAATGTATACCTCACAACATA
>NIPQ01040453.1:0-10864 GCA_002806875.1 Lepidotrigona ventralis hoosana | reverse complement strand
TGCAATGTTTAATGAATAGCAGCTCTCTTCGCTGCGGAGCCATTGTCAGGAAGCCAGCCAACGTTGACATCCGTGAACGTACCGCGTGAAACGTGGAATTATTCATGTAACGATTTATTTTCACCCGTGAATAGAACTCTAGCAGCACTGTGAATAAGCAAGTCGCGTGAAAAGACGGACAGTCGCGAATCATCTTGACCAATTTTCATCCTTTGTACAGATTTTCTTCAATTTATTCTCCGTAATTCGCGGCCCTGAATAGAACTCTAGCAGCACTGTGAATAAGCAAGTCGCGTGAAAAGACGGACAGTCGCGAATCATCTTGACCAATTTTCATCCTTTGTACAGATTTTCTTCAATTTATTCTCCGTAATTCGCGGCCCTTCCTGATTGAATCCTTCTGTGATAAAATTCAATTTCATCATTTCTCGTTTATCGTAATAACTTTGATTCGTCTAAAATCTACAATTATAGCACTTGTTTATAAAGATACAAGTACTCGTGAAGATGTAAGTAAATAGATATTACAAGTCTGGATTGATTTCTTTCCCTCGGACGACAAAGCTAAGTAATTATGAGAATACTGAACATTCGTGATTTACTATTGCGTACAATGCTCTGACAGATGAAACGGGTCGTGTCAACTGATCGCAAGTGCATGCTGCTATAACCAATATTGAGAATTATCACTGAAGATTTCTATCTTTTAATTCTTAAAACACGCTAGTTTTTAAGTAACAGAGAATGGCAGGATATGAGAAAAGATTTCCGGGAACGTAGTTTCAGAAATGAAACCGTCGGGCTGGAAAAGATTAAAGCAGAAACTTTATCGAGGTTTCTACCCTCTCTCCTTTTTATTTTATATCTTCGTTCGTTCTTCATTTTAATTCCGTTACGAGCTTCAGGCACGAAGCTTGTTATTTTGCAGAGAAACGCAACCCAATATGATATATATACATACATACGTATGTATGTACGTTATCGTTATTGCGTTACCGAGCCTACTTACTTCATAATCGAGAGCAGTAGCCGAGAGTAGTTTAGAAATAAAAACATTTTCATTGGATTTTATATTAGCGTCGTTGGAAACGTGTTTGCGTGTACAAGTTACGAAAGCAGATCCTACTCTTACATGTAACGGCGACGTGAAGTGTCACTCGTTCGTAGGAAAGTTTGAAATTTGCGCCAACGACGAGAACGCGAGGCACAGTACAGTGGATGTACAGTAATTTACAAGTAGTTCAGGGTGTATACCATAAAACTCAATATTTCCCTTGGTACCCCAAAAGCGCGTCACTTTAAAAGTTCGTAATCACCTGGAAGCAACAGTGACGAGCAAGATTAACGGGCCCTGTATCCGTTTTGTTCAACTTCTCAAACAACGAGACTGTCGCAAGTTTCTCGTCATTAAAGAATAATATTCTGACGTAATTAACTAGTTGATGAATTTTTGGCTAATTTTTCGACATTCAGGCAGATTTATGGCAACGCGTATACGCACTCTCGGAAATCTTAGAACAAGGTACTACGTTTGTACAATGGCACGATAAATATAAATTGTGTAGAGTAATTATAATATAAATTACACGATATAAAAGTACAAATTATACTACACAATGCACGATATAATATAATTGAATACAACAAGTATAAAACAGATCTCTAACTTATTAATATATATATATATATATATATATATATATATATATATATATATATTATTATAATATATATTGTATTATAAAATGCCTACATGGTAATCCACGATAAGTATTGAATATTGAAAAGTGTCCTAAGACTTTTCTGCCGAGTTGCATCAATCTGAGAACTTAAATTATTTAAGAAAAAAACACTTAACAAATGGATGCTTTGCAAATAATTACACAATTCATCAGTGTATTCGTCGAGTTTTTAATTAGAAAAAGAAAATCTTCTTCATCTGAGCTTCCGAGCTGCAAGCTTGGAAAATTGGCCCGAATATAGAAACTTTTGAAGCGACGAAACGTCGTGTATTTTCACAGATTTCGGTCGCTTTATAGTCATCGAAGGCTAATTTTATCGCCTGACCAAAGCAATCAGAACGATCATAAAACAAACGAACCAATACGCAATTTTCTAACTGATAATTATATTCTCCCAAAGGGAAACGAGTATCCAAATACTTGGTAATACTTGTCCCTACACACTGTGACAACGGTCCTATCCCTGTGCTTCTCTCAATTTCCTGTGACTACAGTTTGCGCATCCGTGATACACCGATAACGAACCCTAAATTTATCCGCAGAACCACTGATTAACTTTGGCCCGGTGGCCCTGGTGGTACCTTATTTTCGATCACGTTCCACACAGCTTGATCAGAATTCGATGAACATCGGTCAGAGGGAAACGAGAGAGAGGCGGACGAGAGATAGAGGGACGGTGTTTGACCTCGCTGACTTTCAGTCGTCCGGGTCTCGTTTGACCCGTTCGCCGTGGCTACTCCCGCGGGAGAGTTGCTTTCATAAATGGCTTGGCGAAAGTTTCTTCGAACGGGTAACTTTTAATTTCGAGTTGACGTTCGCCACGGGGAGAAAGAGAGAGAGAGAGAGAAAGAGAGAGAGGAGAGCCGGCGAACTGGAGATTTGGAGGAAGAAGACCGGTTTAATAACCCGCGAGTCCGTCATGGCCGCGAGACGATAAGCTTTAAAAGCTGGCCAAACGAAAATTTCCACGCCCGCGAACTTGCACTTTGCCGCGCGACTCCGCCAGCCTGGCCGACTGCCACGTTTCTTCAGCTTTCTTCCTCGGAGTTGCTCATCCGGGGTGACGTTTAATCGACTCCATTTGGCTTGTTAAGGGCAGGCCATTTCCCGCGTTAATTCCCTGCTAGAATCCTTCTTCCTTCCTTCCTGATAGTCCTCCCTTTCTTTCTTTCTTTCTTCTTCTTTTTCCTTCCTAGTTTCGTCGCGTTGTCTCTCAGAAGCCTAGACAGAGAAAGGGGACAGCCGGGGCCGATACTGTTACTCGAAACATTTCCCTGCTGATTTATCGTGCCGGATATTCCCCCGGGATCGAGGGAAAACGGGGAAATCATTCGACGGAGTGCACGTCAGATTTCGCTGGATTCATCGGCCATTTTCTCGTTTTAAGTACCTCGACGGCGTATATTATCCGTGACCGAGTTCGGGCTATTTTCTGGCCGATGGAGTAGCGCAAAGGCAACGGGACGAATTCTGCGGGAGCTACATCCACCGAACGGTGTTGAAACAGGGACAGCCGGAGAAAGGGGAGAAAGGACAGAGTGACAGAGAAGTAATGGAAAGTCGAGAGAAGCGGCAGAGCTGGATTAACCGATTTTCGTTATAAATAATGGGGTCATTCGGGTTCGATGTCGTTGCAGTGAACGAGAGGCAGGCCTTCGCAACACTTCAAAGTGATTTACGTCTCTATGATTTTTAATGAAAGAGCCGTTATCCGGTATAATCCGCGTGCAGGATCACGCCCTGTTAACTGTCAGCGTTGCCTGCACGTGAAAGCAGCATAATTCGAATTCCGCTGGAATTTTCACGCGACAGAACGAACGTTCAAAGCCCTTTCACGTAGCAGTCCGTGAAAGATACACAGAGTCCGCTTAGCTGTCCGATTAGTTCGCCGTACAAAAGAATTGTGGTTCCATTCGTCTAGAAATTTTCACGCTTCTACGTCGAGTCGAGGTTCGTAAATTCAAAAAAAAAAAAAGAAAAAAAAGAAATTGTTAGACGACAATATGAAAACATTTGGAAATGATTATAAAGAGCTACGAACAATGAAACGACGAAATGTACACGTGTATCACTCGACACAGCTACAGTTCTCTACTAGAGTATAACTTCTACCCAACAAAGGAAAATTTTGTAATTATCATGTAGTAGTGTGTACAAGTTGCTTTACTTTTGCAAGTTGTTACGTTGTGCTTGCTAATTCAAATAATCCCGCCACAGTGTCATTCGAATCCTTTCCTCGTTTTCAATACTCTTTTCTTCTCAAATCTTTGAAATACATGATATTTCCTCGTTCTTTCGCCGCTATATTAAACACTATATTAAACGATATTTCCAAATATGCAACTTGAGCTTGATTATTCCTGTATTCAGAATTCGCGGGAGAAACACGGCTCGAGATCCAAGGAGAGCAACGACACTTGCTCTGTGACGTAATTTGCCAGTAGCATCGAGGTTGTTCCGAGGACATGCCGATCTCTCGATCGAGATCGAGCTTCTGAAATATTCGTCAAAGACCGAGGCGATGGATAATTAGGCTTTCCGTGTCCGAGGCCGCGAAAGACAGCGGCTCTCAAACAGACTTAATCGCGGCAAGTTGAGCAACCCAGCCGGATAATATTCATTAGAAATTCTCAGTGCAGCCAGCCGTTCCATTTTCGACTCGGCGCGCCACTCAACGACAGCCGCTTCGACTTCATTTTCCCTGGCTGTAACATCCCCCTCTCCTTTAGCGTGTCACGGCTGCAGCATTTTCCACGCTCATCCACCAAGGGAAACCCTTCGTCACGTTCGCTTTGGAGGACTCCTTTCCTCGTTATGCACAAAGACAAGCGGATAGAGTGTGCCGTTGCCTTTCTCGCTCATCGAGTCTCTTTGTACTGGCTGCACCGTGCTGCCGGACATTGTGGTTGCATCATCCTCCGCCGCGTGTCGTCCTTCTCTTCCAACTACCCCCTTGTGTCTGTGTGTGTGTGCGTGTTCCACAAATACCGTTAGGCCTTCTTACCTCTTTTCCATTCCTCATCTTTATCACCCGTTCCTCTTTCCATTTCACCGCGACGATTATGATCCCCGACGACCCACATTGTGCTTGTAGTCTCAGCTAGGAATAGAATCCAGCCCTTTGCAACTCCGATTCGAAGCTTCAACTTGACAATTAATAAAGAAGACGTAACCAACATGCTCGACGATAATTGATTTTTTTTAGTTCAGGGGATTTCCGAATGTTACAGATGAAGTTCCGGCGTGAGTCAGAGAAGTGACATTTGAAAATAGTTACCCCCGTGTCGTTATTAAATTCGTTCATAGAAAATTCACCCGACAGCAAAAACTTGCCGCTAATCCTATCGCCGTGTCCGTGCTTACGTGAAAACCAGAAAGGAACGAATCTCGTTTGTACAACACGAAGAACGTATAATACAAGAGGCGTTACTTTGATATCTTTGGGTTCCCCAGCGAGAAGCACAGGATCGCTCAGTAGAATTCTGATTTTTAAAATTCAAATGCTACTTGAGATTGAGGGTTCGAAGGCAGCATGTAGTATATATATTATAAACGTATTTGAAGTACGTGAAACCAAACTTTGATAGCAAGCTTCACTTGTACAACATATACTTGTACATAGACTTTGATGAAATGTATTATGTTACAACGTAATATGTATATTACATTACAATGTAATATTTATCTTGATGAAATGTATACATTCAACTTNTCATAAAAAAATATATATATATATATATATATATATATATATATATATATATATATATATATTGAACTTGACGAAATCTATACATTATGTACGTTGAATTTGTACACTGAATTATAATGGAATGTATATTGAATTACATTGAATTTGCATACTGAATTCCATGAAATATGAACGTATAGTCTCAATTCGTACATTGAATTACAAGTGAAATATGTACATTACGTATACTGAATTATGAATAAAACGTATATATTGAATTATATACACACAATTGAACCTACATGCATTAAACTTGTATATTGAATTACGACGACTGTGTGTGTCGGATCTGTACAAAATGGATACGTTGAATTACAATGAACTTGCCTTGTATAACGTATGCATTGAACTACAAGAAATGTACAAATGTTACATACACCAAACTTGTGCACACTGAATTACAATGAAACATTGTACAGAAACGTTGAACTTGACTTGCATGGAACAATGTTGCAACTGCATTCATCGAAACATTTCTACGGTTTCAGTTGCATTCGGAGCACACGAAACGAAACTTAGACGTCAAACTTGACTTGGATTCGTACATATTGGAGTTGATTCCATCTGTAGTGGTGGCGCAGTAGCGTTAACGAAGCGACAATAGACTGGTCGCCGAAGGCTATCGTGCAATGTTTGCTTGCGTACTGGTAGCTTGAGCAAGTGGAACACGCCAGTGCTGTATTTCCTTGGGAATGTACCAAATGTTTGATAACTCCTACCCCCCTCCTCCTGTTGTACAAGTTCTTACATTACGTGGAAAAGCTTCGAGAGGAGATTTGTATTGCAATTCTGACGAGATCATGCGGCAGAACCGAAGGACGTAACACTTTTGTCCGGCGTTCTTTTTTTTTTCTTCATTTTCTTGATTGCTTTTCTGTTCATGGTACATTACAGGTTAGGTAAAATTCATAATTTTGACCGAGAGGAAAAAGTCGGAAGTGCGTGCGAATCGTCTAAGGAGCGCGACAGGATGAAATATGTATAGAAACGTGCTGGGTGACACTGACAAAGTGGATTCCAAGTACCGCAAGTATATCTGAATTGCAAATTGTTTTTTTTTTTTTTACGCGGGACTGCGGTATTCTTCGATATGGTGGAAAGAGAAATATTTATAACAATCCACGCCTTTCCATCGTATCACGTTGACAATAGCGTGCGCGACAGTGCGAGAGCTGATTGATTTCATTCCACTAATTGAAAACTGACTGATTACCGGCCGATATGAAAAGCAAACCGATATTATTATCGATTCCGTATCGAATTAACGAGCGTATTTTCGCAACGCTTTCGAAACATTCGCCGGGACAAACTCGGTGCCGCCATTCGAAGTCCGCAAGCCGCGATTTAAATAATTCCATTTAAAATCCATCTTGCGAAAGAATTAACTCATTAGTCGGATAATTCCAATGGTTCGACGTTCAGACGTCTCCGAGCTCTCGTTTCTACTTTCGCTTAATAACAATTTCATCGAATTACCATAAATCATCCTCGGCGAGATTAACGTTGAATTCTACTCTAAATAATTGAAATTGCCGTGGTATGTCGAATTTCGCGGTTTGCGCTTTAACGATTTCGCTTTCGTAGAAACAAATTGGACAACAAATAGTGAATCGAATGGTTTTGTTAGTAGAAAAAAATAGGCCTGCTGTGAAAAAAATAAAAAACAAAAAAAAATGTGAAAGTACGAAGCGAATTTCGTTGATTCGTTTGACGAAGAAGCAAGGGCGTGGCAGGCGGCGATCGATGATTGACATTTGACAATTTTAAATCGAACGTGAAAATTGACTGTAGCCGCGGGAAGGAAAATTTTCTTGATTCCTTTTTTGGATTAGAGAGTTTTCAAATGTCAATTGAGTATCATTTCCAGTATATTCGCCCTTGCTCGCAAGTTCTCTCTGCAGCAGTTACGTACTCGAAGTCGTAACTACGTATTGTGTCGAAGAGTTAAAGACATGTATTTTATCTCTGGCAAATAGACTTTCGCGTGAAATTTCTGTATCGGTAAAATTTGCAACTGCCAATCAATTATCCTGAGTGTTCCTGTATCCGCTAACTGTATCACTGTTTATTTATCGCGTGTTTTCTTGCAGAATTTCAACGACTGAAAAATATTTCCATTTTTAGGAAAGCTTCTTCTGTATCACTCAAATTTGCAAATATATTATACAGACCGATGATAGTCGTATATTTATTTATTTTATTTCTCTTCGTTTATTTACTCTACTTACTTCTGTCGCAGTATTTTATACATTTCGAAAATATACAAAGGTATGAATTACTGTAATGTCAAGCATCTTCAAAGTCCATCAGACAACGTAAAAGTGTATTCATCGTTACACTTTTAACATCGAAGCGACGAAGACAGGGTTGGTAGTTGTCGAGAAGTTGGCGTTGCAGAAGGGCAACACCTGTTCACCCTTTCATCCCCTTCAACGCCTTCTCTTGCCGCGGGCAACTGGCCAGCAGTTATTAAAAGCGGAAACTGCAAGCGGAACTGGACACGGAAGCAGAGAGAGCCGGGTCGGAAGCGAGCCGTTTTGCTGGCCGCTACGAAACTGACGTCCCTCGCTTCCTAACCGGACGAACCGATTCCGCGGAGTTAACGCGCTCTTGAGTCAGAGCCATCCGCGAGAATATATATTCCGCGTCGAACACGTTGAGAATTAGTGGGAAAGAACGAGGCGATGATCGATGAATACGTAATAATCGGCGGAAGAGTTTCGAGGTGAATCTCGCGAATTTCTTAATGGCCGAGATATCGAAGTTCTTGGATGATGGAAAATTATTAATGGCCCAATTTCGTCCTGGCAGGCGCGCGATTTGCCCTCTCGCGGTCCCGGGATTCGCGCAACGTCAACTATTGATATGATATATGCGCAGAGAATGATTAGTTTCTAGTTGTTGTTTCGAACAAACACTACGTCAATAGAGATATATAGAGCGAATAGATGAACTCAAAAAAGTTAACGGAGTCTACAGAGGAGGCAACAGACTGCGACTGTAAATAGGGAGTGTAAATGAAAATTCAGACAGTGTATTGTAGCGTTCGTGTTTTTGTTGACGTACGTACGTTCGAATTTCGTTAGAATTCATCTTCAATTCTGAATTTTTTTAATTCAAAGAACAGAGGCCATATATCACTGTATCTTTTTTTTTTTTATTTATTTAACCTGAAAATGTACTTTTGATTGTGACAAGTTGGTTGACCCAGAAGCAGAAACGATATGTCACGAACTGAACGTCGGTAATTTCGTTTCTTCGAATTAGAATTCGAACTAGAATGTCGTGCTTGTGTAAGTAATTGATCAACCTAGAAGTTCTATGTTTAGCTAAAGAAATTTAAACAAAAAGTTTGCTTCATTCATCGAACATTATAACAAATGTTCTGCTTCGGATATTTCACGTACTTTTTACATATGTGCAGTGTAGCTTTTCGAAATATTGAATCTCGAAAACGCGTAAACGTCCGCGGCTTGCTTATAAATAATTTATTACAGCGATAGGGAAATTTCAACAACCCTCGTGACATATTCATGAAACGCATCTACAAATGTTCGAATACTTCCGCGACCCGTTGCACGAATGCTTCGGCTCCACGAAAACTCCAGCTTTAATTTCGACAAGTTAGCCGAGCCAAAAAGAGGAACAATATATCACGAAACGTCGTTGAATGTGTCGCGCGAAAGCCACGGCCATAACGCGTGTCACAGCTGCGCGATACGCCTCGGGAAAATATGTTTCCATAGATTATACGACGCGGGACGCGGGTACATCTTTCTCTCTTTTTTTTTTTTTTTTTTTTTGCAAATAAAACGCGATCGGGGGACGTCGTCGAGGAATTCGAGCCAGCCCTCTCGAATCTACATATTTCCGGCGAACGTCGCCGGCTTCTTTCGCCCACGGAAAGAAACGAAAACTCGATTTCGCCAAGAAGAACGATCGCAACGTCGTCTTCATTTTTTTCTTCACGATCATCGAACAACGACGTTCTACAAATTGAAATCAATATCGAAATCAGGGAGGGGGGGGGATTGAAGATGAAACTTCCTTCCTACAATGAAGTATCACGGTCTCGATGCTCGTTTGCGGAACGATCGATTATTTCGCGGCGATTGTTCGAAGAAAATTGAAAGTAAAATTCGCGGGTGTTAGATCAAAACGGAAATTTTAGTGGCATACATGGACTATCTTATGTTAGATCCGGGATCTAAATTTAATTTCTTAGGACGTCGAACGATTCAAATATTTTGAATCTTTTGTGCCAATGG
The DNA here is from genome assembly GCA_002806875.1 of Lepidotrigona ventralis hoosana. Taxonomy (NCBI): domain Eukaryota; kingdom Metazoa; phylum Arthropoda; class Insecta; order Hymenoptera; family Apidae; genus Lepidotrigona; species Lepidotrigona ventralis. Next base: position 1,103 of record NIPQ01040453.1, on the reverse strand, counting down.
ATTTTGACACGTTCGACCGAAATATATGGAGAATTTTCACGACAAAACAAGCAGAAGATGTTTAATCTTACGTTGAGTCGAATTTGATTGTTTACAATATTGAGCTGTTTTTTTATTAACGTATCTTTTAAAATCGGTTTAAATATATGAGAAATTATTGCTTTTTTTTAGACTAGATTCGTCGTAACAAATAATAAAAGGAACAATAATTAGCTAAGCTTATGTCAGATCAGGGTGTGAATTTAATTAGTTACAGCATTAAGAGAATATTTGAGCTTTTTGTACCAATGGTGGATTTTTTACACGTTCAAAATCAACCAAATATATGATTCAGACTACATTGGAATAAATTTTTATGAAACAGGATCAAGTTGTACGTTTAATTAATCTTAGGGCATTGAACAGTTGAAGTAATCGAGAAGTTTCAAATCTAGTTTTAACGCGTCAAAAATGAACCATCGCGATAAATTTTACTAAATTTAAATGATCAATAATAACAACTCTATATCTAAATTTTGTCTTTTAACTCATCGCGGGCGAAAATCCACAACAAACATTGTTCCTTAACCAGATTAGTGTTTTTATGCGTGTTTTAAGTTACTTTATATAGTTTCTGCATGAACTTTTTTTTTGGAAAATGTCTTCCGCCCGCTAAGAGTTGAAATACTCGAACGTATGTTGTTTTAAGTACTCAAATTATTATTTAAAATATCTAACGAACTTTCCACTTCGACCGCTGCCTTGTCAAATTTTCGAATATTCCGCCAGGAATTTCCCATCAGACTATCAGATTTAATTTCTTTTGTGGGTTCAACGGTGTTTCTCGCGTGCGAGTTGTATCGTACGCGCGTTAAGGTCGGAAGGTGTACCAGCGGTTATTAACCTTACACCCCTTCGCGAGAAGCGAAGGCTCCGTTCGGCTTGCGGGGAGGGTGGCCGCGAACGAGGGAAGAAGGATAAAGAAGAGAATGGAAACGGATTACGGTGCAACCAGTCGATCAATCGAGGGATGAATTGCACTTTAACGGTAATCGGAAACTGAGGGAGCAGGCAGGGAAGGCCGAAGCCACGGGACACAACTCTAACGAGAATGAGAGGGGGGA
>NIPQ01040441.1:0-11221 GCA_002806875.1 Lepidotrigona ventralis hoosana | reverse complement strand
ATCCGGAATTCCATAACAAATGAGGTTCCATATATAGTATTAGATGATATTTATAAACAAAGAAGTGGTGTTCATTCGGATTCAAACGATGCGTAGAATAATATGAAACCACAAAATCGATATGTTAAACAGACAAAATAATGAAGAAGAATTTATATAGCCATATGTAAATCTCATCCCACATATCGAAACTCCGTAACGTTGCAGGCCTGGAGACAATCAGTATCCCCCCTATCATTTCGGGGACGATGAATAACACTGGATCGTACATAAGTTTTAAATATTGTGTTCATTGTGAAAAGTGCGTCGCGTAGAATTATATAAATTCGTACAATTGATAAGACATATTGACAGAATGAATGTAGAAAATTTTATTTGTAATTTGTAAACATCATACCAGAAACCGTAACCTTAATATATCAGGTACAACAAATAATATTACATGTCATTTGTACGTGAAAAATGGTGACAATTTTGAAACCAGCGATGCGTAGACTAACATAAGTCCACAAAATCAATATTATATATTGACAGAATGATAGAGGAAAATTTTGAAGGTAGATATGGAAACCTCATTCCATGTAACGGATATTCGCCGTATTTCAAGCTCAATGTATGATCCATTGTGAATCTTGCGACGCGCAGAGTTGTATAAGGTCATCAGATCGATAGCATAATGATAATATGAATGTCGAATATCTTGATATTACATATGTAGGCCACGTAGGAGGACCGCAAAATTACGACATAGATAAATAACAAAAGATCGTCGTTACATATTAAAAAACTGTGTTCATTGTGATCTCCGCAATGCGTGGAATAATAAAAGAACATCGCAGAATACATCGAGAATACATGTTGACACAATGAATGTTGAAAATTTTGAACAATCATTTGTAAGCCCCGAACTGTATCGGAGGACCGTAATATTTTGCTGTCGATAAAAAATATTAGATTCGTAGTTATATATTAAAAATTGTTTTCATTGATATTCCCGTGGATATATGCCCATCACATCGAGATAATATAATTAATGCCGAAAACTTCGATGTGTCAGATGAAATCCACGAACCGGACCGGAGAATAAAACCGGACCGGAGAAAAATCGTAATAACTCCGGATCGATAATAAATATTAGATCGTCGTTAAATATTTAAAAATTGCGTCCATTGTGATCCACGTGATGCGTGGAATAATATAAGACTTTCAGATCGAGATAATAAGTTGACAAAATGGATGTCGATAACATTGAAGTCATTAATGAGCTCCAAAATGTACGGGGAACCGTAACAATCATAACCGTAACAACGGTCGTTAATTAATATTCGATCGTAAATATATATTTGAAAAAATGGGTTCATGATATGCGATGCAAAGAATAATGTAAGGTAACAAGGTCGAGATAGTATGTTGACAAACCGAATGTCGAAAATTTCGAATCGTATGTATGCCCGGGAATGTTCCGGAGGATCGTAATAATTCGGGGTCGTTAAATACTTTTCGATCGTAATTATATATTAGAAAAATTGTATTCATGATATTCCCGCGATGCATAGAATAATATAAGTTCATCAGATCGAGATATTGTATTGTGTCTGTGAATGCCGGAAAACATAAAGTGGCATATGTAAACCACTTTCAACGTAACGGGAATCCGTAATAATTAATGTTGGATAAACAATATTATTTTGTCGTTATATATCGAAATATTCTGTTCGTAACGTTGACCGCGTAGCGTGGATTAATATAACACCATCAGATCGAGATAATATACTGTTACGGTAATTGTCGTATGCTTTCACGGAAAATATATCAACTGCATTCCACGTACCGGAACTCCATAATAATTCGGTGTCTATTAATAATATTAGGATGTTCGTTATGTCAAAAAATTGGATTCATTCCGATCCACGCGAAGCGTAGTGGAATATGAGGTAGTTAGTTTCAGATAATATGTTGGTAAGGTGAACGTCGAAAATATTCAGGGACCATAAACCTAACCTTATTTCACGAAAACGAATTCCTTAATAATTCATGACTGGTAAAACTATATTAAATCGTCATTATATATTAAAAAATTATGTTCGATCCCGGCAAAGCTTGGAAAACTATAAGGCAGTCCAATCGAGATAATATAATGATACAGTGAATGTAGAAAATTTCCATACTACTTATGTATAACAAATTCAATATACCGGAAGGCCGTAATAATTAATGGTCGTAAATAATATTAGATATACTCTCTGTATGCCAAGAAACTGGATCTGGATTAAGATCCCCGCGATGCGTAGAGTGATATGAGACTATCAGAACGACATGATATACTGACACATTGAATGCCGAAAATTTTGATTCGACATGTGTTAACTCCTATCGGTGACGGAGCACCGTAAAATTTCGAGACTACAATATGATATTTATGCGGCAATATATAAAGTAATATGTTATTTATGTATAATGAATAGTGCACATAGTAAACTCCACGATGTGTAGAATAATATAAGACAATATAATCGATGGGATACGTTGACAGAATGAATGTAGAAAAATTTGAATTTAGAAATGTACACCTCATTCATTTACCGGCACTCCGTAATATTTCAGGCTTGATAAAAAAGATTAGATGATATTTATGTGCAAAAAAAATAGTATTAATTGTGAAATACGCGTTGCGTACGGTAATATAAGACCATGAAATAAATATGACATTCAATGTTGCTGTAATCCGCAATTCTTCAGACGCTACAGATAATATTATATATTTACGAAAAAAGAAATGGTAGTAATTCGGCACCTTGTAATCCGTAGAGTATTATTAGGCCATAAAAACGATATGATATTGACAGAAATAATGTGGAATATTTTGAATGTTCATATATAAAGGTTATATCAACTACCGGAAATGCGTCCCATTACAGGGACGTTAAATGTCATTAGATTACGAACAAAAAATGGCGTTCATTGCGAATCCCGCAATGCGAATGATAATGTGGGACCGTAAAATCGATAAGGTGTGTTGACAGGTTGAATATGAAAAATTTTTATTTGACATATGTAAACCATATTCAAAGTTGCTCTATTCCGCAATATTTCAGGCAGAGTAAATACGATTGGATGATATTTATGTACAAAGAAATGGCGATCATTTAGAAACCCGTGATACGTAGAACATTATGATCTTAAATTCGATTATAATATACTGACAGAATGAATATGGAAAATTTTGAATGATCATATGGATACCACAAACCACTTACCGGAAGTCTGTAATATTTCAGAATCATTATATAACATTGAATGATAATTACGAACATAAATGGCGTTCATTTCGAAACCATCAATGTGTAGGGTAATCTAAAACAATAAAGTTGATATGGTATAAATTCAGATTGAATGAGGAAAATTTAGAATTGACATATGTAAAATACATTCCATGCTTCTGTACTCTGTAATATTTCAATATTTCTATATATGATATTTATGGAAGAAATGGCATTAAATGTGAACCTATCGATGCGTGAATAATATATGTTTACAAGAACGATTCGATACAATGACAAAAAGAATGCCGAAACCCTTGAATGATTGTATATAAATCCAGAAATGAACGGGAAGTGTGAACAAATTTGGTATCGATAAATAACATTAAATCATTGTTTTAAATAAAAAAAATTGTGTCTACTTTAACATTGCGACGCGTAAAGTAATATAAGATAATCAGAGGTAGATAATCCATTGATAGAATGTATGAAGAATATTATGAATTATCAACGTACAACTTCGGGGTCGATAAATAAGAATAAATCGTAGCTTTATATTAAAAAATTATGTTTATTGTCATCCACACGATGCGTATAATAATATAAAACCAACAGAGGGCGATAACATATAGATAGAGTGTATGTAGAATATTTTGAATTATTTTTGTACCGGAGGAACGTTTTACTTCGGAGACGATAAAGCGTATTGGATTACTGTTGTATATTAAAATATTGAGTCCACTGTAAACCCCGCAATGCCTAGAATAATGTAGGATTACGAGATAGTAACAATGATAGAAAAAATGTAGAACATTTCGAATTGACATATGAAAGCACAGATCCGAAATGGAGTAGCTTATTACTTCGGGAACGATGAATAATTGGATCGCAGTTATATATTAAAATTGTTTTCACTATGATCCCTGCGAAGCGTAAAGTAACACAAAACCATCAGAGGGTTTCAACACCAATCGACGGAGTGGATGTAGAATATTTTGATTGAACATATTTTTATGCTCCTATCCGTACCGGAGGAGCATAATGTTTCGGGGATGATAAAACGTATTGGATCGTCGTGGTATATTAAAAAATTGTGTTCTTTGTAATCTCCGCAATGCGTAGAATAATGTAAGGAATCGGATTATGATATTATTTTGATAGAGTAAATTTAGAATGTTATGGTCAGATGTAAGCACCGATCCGTATTGAAGAATCTTATCACTTCGAGGATGATGGATAATATAGGATTGTCGTATATAAAAAAATAGTTTTCATTGTAATCCTTGCGATGCGTAGAATGACATAAGACGTTCAGATCTGCATAATATATCGATAGAATGGATGTGGAAATTTTTAAATGACCATATTTAAGCCCCGATCCGAATCGAAGGAGCGTATAAATTCGAGGAAGATAAATAATCATGAATCGTCGTTATATATTGTATATAAAAAATTGTATTCAATGAAATTCCCTTGATGCAAAATAATATAAAAACTTAAGAGGGTGGTTATATTTTGGTAGAGTGTATGTAGATACTTTTGAATTACCATTCATAGGACCCAATTCGTTCCGAAAGTGCGTACTGATTCGTGGACGATATTAAATATTTGTTTGCGGTAATATATTAAAAAATTGTTTACATTGTGACCTCGCGATGCGTAGAAAAATAAAAGATAATAAGATCTAAATAATCTACTGATAGATTGAATTTAGAATATTCCGAATTATCACATCAAAGCCCCGATTCGTACAGATGGAGCATGTCATTTCGGGGACAGTAAATAACACAAAATCATTACTTTATATTAAGAAATTTGTTCGTTTGACCATCGCGATATATAGGAAAATATAGGGCAATCAGAGGGGACCATCTGTTGATAGAGTGAATGTAGTAAACATTGAATTACCTTATGTAAGCATTGATACTTACCGGATGAGCGTATTACTTCGGGGACTTTTAATAAAAGGAAATCATTGTTTTATATTAAAAAGTTTGTTCATCTTGATACTCGCGAATCGTATTAAAAAACAATCAGGCTGAGGAAATATATTAATAGAAAGAATATAGAATATTGTAAGGCAATATTATATATCGGCCCCGAAATAATACGCTCCTCTGGTAAGAGTAGGCGCTTGCATATCATCATTCAAGGTATTCTACATTCATTTTATCAATATATTAAATACATGTAGAGATCTTATAATATCTCCTGTAGAGATCCTATCATGTAGAGATCTCCTCGTGTGTATCAGAATGAATGTTTTTTACTATGAATCATTGATTTAGAATTATTTACGTTCCCGAAATTGTAAATCACTCCGGTACGTTTCGGGGCTTATATATTTCAGTTATACAATTGTACATTTATTCTATCAATATATTGTTTCGATCAGTTGGCCTTAGAGTAGGCATCGCAGGTATCACAATGAACAAATTTTTTAATTTATAACGTTTACAATATTATTTATCGTATCCAAAATAATACGCTCCTCCAATAAGGAACGGGGCTTACATAGGAGTATTCAAATTAATCTACAATCATTCTATAATCACATTAACTCGACCTGATTGTCTTATATTATTTTACGCATCGCAGGTATCACAATGAAATAAATTTTTAAAATAAAACAACGAGTTAGTATTATATGTCTTCCCTGAAATAATACTCTTCTCCTGAACGTGTCGAGAAATACATATGATAATTCAAAATATTCTACATTCTATCAATATATTATCTCGAAATAATGGTCTTATATTATTCTCCTGATCGCGGAGATCACAATGAACACAATATTTTTATGTAGAACAGCGATACAATATTATTTATCTTCCCGGAAATATATGTTCCTCCGGTACGTATTAGTGCTTACATATGATAACACAAAATTCTGTACATTCACTCTATCAAGAGATTATCTCCTTCTGATGAACTTATGTTATTCTACGCATCGCGGGAACAAATTTTTTAATATAAAACAACGATTCAGTATTTTTTATCGTCCCCGAAACTATAATATCCTCTGGTACTGATCGAGGCCTACTTATGACAATTCAAAATATTTTACACTCCGTCTAACAACATATTATCTCAATCGGATGGCCTTATATTATTCTATGCATCGTGGATCACAATGAAGAAATTTTGTAATATACAATGATGATCCAATTATAATTATCGTCCGCTAATTTTCCGCGTTAACATATGCCCATTCTAAATATTCTATCATCATTCTATTAACATATTATCCCATTTGATTGTCATATATTATTCTACGATTCGCGGGGGTCCAAATGAATAATTTTTTAACTTAAGATATTGACTTAGAGTTATTATCTTCACCGAAATTATACGCTCTTCCGTCCCGGATCGGTTCTTACATATGATCATTCAAAATATTCTACATTCAATCTATCAATAGAATATTTCTCTCCGATGCTCCTATGTTATTCTACGCATCGCGGGGATCGTAATGAACATAATTTCTGAATACATGACTACGGTACAGTATCATTTAGCTTCCCGAAATATTGCGCTCATTCAAAGTATTCTACTTGCAGTCTATCAATATATCATCTCGAACTGATTATACTATGTTATTCTGCGCATCGCGGGTATCAAAATGAATATGTCATAATATAAAAATATGATTTAGTGTTATCTATTTTCTCCGAAACTAAACGCTCTTCCGTTACTGATTTGGGAATACATATGATTGTTCGAAATATTCTACGTTCATCATAACAATAGATTATATTATTGTAGATAGATTATATCACCCTAATGGGCTTATATTATTCTACACATTTCGACGTACACAATGAACTCAATTTTTTAAAACTTATGTACGATCCAGTGTTATTCATCGTCCCCAAAAAGATATGGTCCTCCGGTACACGCATCGGTACTTTCATTTGATCATTCAAAATATTCTACATTAATTCTGTCAATATACTAGCTTGATCTAATGGCCTTGTACTTTTCTACGCATAGCGTGAATCACACCAAATAAAATTTTATAATATATACTGTTCCTTTTATAATATATACTGTCTGGTTCCTTCTGGTACGGTTCGGGGTATCCGTATGACCACACAAATTTTTCGATATTAATTCCGTCAACTTATTATCAAGATTTAATCGTCATATATTATTCTATGCATCGCGGAAACAATACGAACACAATTTCTCATGACATGACAGCGATCAAATATTGTTTATCGAACCCGATGTGTTACGTTAACCCGATACGTTTCGGTGACTAAATATGACGGTTAAGAGATTTCGAAATTTCTTCTGTAAACAAATAGTCTCAATCTGATGTACTTGTATTATTCTACGCATCGAATAGATCAGTATGAACTCAATTTTTTAATGTATAACGCCGATCGAACATTTCTTATGCACCCCGAATTATTACGGTCCCCGGTACTTATCGTTGAATACTTATGACAAATAGATACGAGATTCACTCTGTCAAAACATTATGTAGATATAATATTCTTATATTATTTTACGCCCCGCGGGGCTCACAATGAACACCATTTTTTAATATAACGACTATCAATTATTACTTATTCATCCCAAAATTAAACGGTCCCACGGTACGATTCGAGTTTTACACATATCACATCTCAGTTTTCAACAGTCATTGCGTCAACATATTTTCTCCACCTGATTGTCTTACACTATTCTAAGCATCGCGGGAATCACAAGTAGCACATATTCCTGATATATAAGGTTGATCATTATTTATCGACACAGATGATATCACACTTTCATTGTGTCATTTACGAAATATCTATGAAATAAGCAAGATTTGTCGAAACTACAACGAAAAAAATGTATGATACACGAATACAACTACGAAACTGGGAAATTCAAATTTTGGTATTTTTTCTCTGTTAAATCCTCAATATAATCAGGAAATCACATATTGTGTGGAATTGTCAAGGAAAAATACGAATGTTTCATGGAAATACGGACGAAAGAGTGAAATTCATTGTGTTGTAACGTTTTCACACTGAGATAAACGATGTATCTAAAAAATCGGCAACATATTTCGATTTTTGTACAATAGATATGAATATTTAACGAAATTTAGAAAAAAACAGATGTATTCAAAATTTTATCACGGTTTCGTAACGAGAAATAATAAATATCGTTTGAAATTAGCTTGCTTGAAATTAGCAAGTTTTGTCGAGTTTGAAATAAAAAATTCTAATATTTCACGAAAATATCCACGAAACATTGGAATTCAACGTATTACCAATTGTTTGCCGTGAAATTTCAGAAATATCTGAGAAGTCAGCAAATTTTGTTGAATTTACGATGAAAAATCTACGAAGTATTTAATAATTAAGAAGTTTTGTCGGAAATAAAAGTATGTTATTCGAATACACCGTCGGAATAGAGAAATTAAAACTGTTTTAACTGTTTCGTAGTGAAATCTACGAAATATCTATTAAAATAAGAAATTTAGTCGAATTTACAACGAAAAATACATATATTTAACGAAAATATTGGCGAAATAGTTAAATTCAACATATTATCTCTCTCTCATTTTTAATATACGAAATATCTATAAAACCGAAAAGTTTTGTCGAAATTACAAAGAAAAGTACCAATGTTTCCAAATGAAGAAATTCTACCTATTGTCACCGTTTCGTAGTGAAATCTACGAAATAACGGGGAATTAGCATGGATTGTCGAACTTACAACGAAAAATAAGAACGTTACAAGGGAACATCGTCGAAATAGAGATATTCAACGTTTTGTCATATTTTAACTAAAAACTAGTTCTGCTAAAACAGCAGGTTTTGCAGAATTTGCAACGAAAAATACGAATATTTCACTAAAATATCGACGAAAAAGAGAAATTCAACGAATTATTATTGTTTCGCTATGAACTCTATGTAGTAGCTTTGAAAGTAACAGGTTTTGTCGAACTTAAAACGAAAAATAAGAATATTTCACGAAATTGAATCACGTACTATCATGCTTTCGTCTTAAAATCTAGGAATTGTCTAAAAATTAGCAAGTTTTGTAGTACTTACAAAGATAAATACGAATGTTAAACGAAAACAACGTCGAAATAGAGAAATTCAACGAATTTTTAGTATTTCGCCGTGAAATTCACGAAATATACATAATTAGCTTATTTTGTCTGACATTAAACGAAAAGTACGAGTATTTCACAATGATATTGTCGAAGAAGAAAATCACCGAATTGTCACTGTTTTGCTGCAAAAACTAAGTGATATTAATGAAATTACCAAGTTTTGTCGAATTTGTATCTATAAACATGAATATATCATGAAGAAAACTTCGTACCTGAGAAATACAAATTATTGTCACTGTTATGTTGTGAAATCTATAAAATACAATTTGAATTATTAAGTTTTATCAAATTTTCAGCGAGAAATACGATTTGTTCATGAGAACAAGTTTGAAGTAGAGAAATTCAATGAATTGTCACTGTACTGACGTGAAAGCTGTGATATACCTATGATATGAGATTCGTGTGTCGAATTTACAAAGAAAAGCAAGAATAATTCACGAAATCAACGACGAAACAGAGAAATTCAATGTATTATTACTGTTTTGTAGTGAGTATCTACGAAATATGTACGAAATTAGCATGTTCTGTCGAATCTACAATGAAAAGTCATAATACCTTTGGAATACCAATGCCATTTACTAATTTTGTTGAAAAATAATAATATATCATGAACTATGATCAAACAGAGAAATTCTTCGTATTATCGCTGTTTCGTCGTGAAATCTACGAAATATGAGAATTTATATCGAATTTCCATCAAAAAATTATAATATTCAATGACAACACCTTCAAAACAAAGAAATTCATAGTGTTCTTTCGTCGCGAATTCTACAAAATACCTACAAAATAATAAGGTAGTTAGTAAGTTTTTTCGAATTTACAACGAATAATACGAATGGTAATTCGTCAATAAACATTTTCGACATAGAGAAATTCAGCGTAATGTCTCTGTTTCGAAGTGAAAAATACAAATTATCAGTGAAATCATTAAGCTTTGTCAAATTTGCAACGAAAAATGTAAATGATTAATACTAATTTTACAGATATTTACTAGATATCACGAAGGAACGGTGATGATACGTTGAATTTTACTGTTTCTAGGATGAATTCTTGTAATACTCGCATCTTCCGTTGTAAAGTCGATAAAACTTGCTAAGTTCATAGATATTTCGGAGATATCATAACAAAGCAGTGTCAATATCTTGAATTGTTCCGATTCTAAAATGATCTCGTGAAATATTCGTATTTTCCTTAGTAAAATCGGCAAAATTGTCCAATTTCATTGATATTTCGTAGTTTTCGCAAATGAAAAGCTATATTACGTTGAATTACTCCGTTCCGACAGTGTTTTTGTGATATATTTGTACTTTCCGTGCAGAATTATTATTTTTCGTTGTTAATGCGACAAAACTTGTTAATTTTACAGATGTTTCGTAGAGTTTAGGACGAAAGAGTGTTAAACTTTGTATTTCTATTTCGACGAAGTTTTCCTGATATATTCGTATATTTCGTTTTAAATTCACAAAGCATACTATTTTCACAGATATTTAGTAGATATTACAGATAAACTGTGATAATAAGTTGAATTATATTGATCGAATATGTTTCCATTTTTCCTTGTATCTTTTGATATACATTCGTTAAAACCTGCTAATTTCAAACATATTGAATAATTTTCACGATGTAACGTCGATAATATTTTGAATTTCTCTGTTTCGTCGAATTATTCGCAATTAATTCCTAATTTGCTTTGTAAATTCGTCAAAGCTTGCGAATTTTACAGATATTTCGCAGATTTCACGATGTAACAGTAACACGATTATTTTCTCTCTTTCGGAGATGATTACGCGAAACATTCGTTTTTTTCGTTGTAAACTCTCAAAAATGATTAATTTCGTTG
>NIPQ01040410.1:0-10987 GCA_002806875.1 Lepidotrigona ventralis hoosana | reverse complement strand
GTAAATCTCGCGATCACCGTAATTCTTACGAACGCAAACGAAAACCGACAGCCTGAAATAATATACCCAGGCGCAGTTAGATAAATCCGCTTCTTCTCCGGCAGGAGATCCTGGCCAACCGCTGTATAACATAAATCCTTCGACGGTCCAACGATTAAACGGGAATCGACGATTTCAATTTACATTTTTCTGGCTCGGCTCGCCGAACGAAAACCCAGAGATATATGTACGCATGTATACGTATTCGTATGCACATTAGTAAGTATTTACGTAGCAGCGAGCCAAGCGGGTCACAACGAGCGCGGATATTATCAATATCGGCTTCGGCTTGTTAATTCGCAGCGTTTCGAGCGAACGCTCACTAGTAGTAGTAATTGCAAGTTTCCGAAATGAAGCATTTACAAAACGTGTGGTATCAATGTTCGGTGTGTTAACCGGAGGACATTGAACGAGTGCAACGAGTCGACGTTTTCTATTTGTTAATCTTCGATAGGTCAACAGTATTGCTTTTGCATTTATAATAAACATTTGTAATAAACGCGAATAATTTCGACGTTTCAACCAGAAAAGTAAATAGAGTAGGGCGTTCGTAGGAAATCTGAAAATTTGTGATATTCAAAGTACAACGTAATCACGTGAAACGATTTTTTTTTAATGATATGAATTTATAGAAAAATCCAGATCGACTATTACATCGATTTCTGGAACGTTGGCCAATAAGTTCGTGTGCTTTTTTCTCAAATAAATAACAATTTGATCCACTACTTTTTCCCCATCTGTCTCTTCGTAATTCCGCGCTCAAAAAAGTCCTGGTCTTTCGCGGTAAAAAAACTGACGGTCAGCTACTGTTTGATATCATTATCGAAGTGTAATGTCAAAGAAATTTCTTCTTAAAAAAGATGGTGCAAAGTCTGATGTATAAGTATGTGATAACACATCTCATCCTAGTTGCAACAATTTCTGGCAAGTCTCCAATGATGTATGGGGTCTGGCGTTGTGGTGAAAGACGACTCCTTTGGGATTCACTAATTCTGGACGGTTTTTGATGAATGGCATTACGTAATTCATCCAGTTGTCGGCAGTACATACTCGCGTTAATCGTTTCAATCCTTGGNCAACCCAAAAAAAAAAAAAAAAAAAACACGATGCCTTTACAATCCCAAATTGACAGCATAACTTCCTTTTGATGAAAACTCTGCTTTTGAAGTGCTTTCGACCGATTCATCACTCCAGCTTGCTCCATCATATTTTCCCTTCGATGTTATTGTAAACGATCCATTCTTCGTCGCTTGTTATCATACGTTTCAAAAGTGAATCGCGTATGCTAATGCGTTTAACCAGATGAACTTCTTTAAATTGGTGTGGTAACATCGAGTTTAGTCGTCTTTATTTTGTCGCTATCGATCTCCACTTGGTCAATGTCGGTCTTCCTGAGCCGCGACACACGCGAATTCTGACAAAGCGTGTCTTTATCATCCTTTTACACGCTTGCGTCGTTTCTTAAGAATAAAATATGTCGTTCTGATTTTCCATTTTGTTTTTTTTTTTTTAAATTTGCACGCAATTTTTTTCTCGAAAAAGTGAGCTTGAAATGTCAAAGGATCGAACTGAAGCTACTTCACACACGCCTAATGAATCCATCAAACACGATCCACGTCGGAGAACGTCGATCGAGTTGACAACGATTTTTGAGTCTCAGTGTTGAATTTCCCGGTGGCCGGGATTAGTCGAAATTGTAGCGAGGAGTTAGCGCGAAAGAATGAGCTTCGGAGGAGAAGGATTGCCGGACACGCGCGAAACGTCGCTCGTAAAACGCCCCGGGAGTTCTGGATACCGGGGGACGTTCGTTGTCGCCGGGACTTCTCGTTCAGGGGAATGTAATTATAAGGAATCAGGAAAAATGGGGTCCCCCTGCGAGAATAATGGCTCACGTAATGCTACACGCTACCAGCGCGGCCAGCTTGAGTTATCGTTCGCCGTGCGAACGTTCTGTTTCGCGTTGCTGCCACCCTCGGCTAGGATTCTCGTTCAGCGACCTCCCGAAATTTTACAGAAACTCGATTAATCCGAATTTGCATTTAACGCGGCACGACGACGAATCCACGCGTGATTAATCCACACGATTATCGTGGAAGGATTTTTGACGATTTCCTTGGACTAACAACTTTAGTGTCCAACGGCAGCAATAACTTCTCCTTCGTTCGTGTGGTCGGCTATGAATAATTATTTAGTAACTGTATAATTCTGTCATTTATTGTTTCGCAGGAAATAATAGTATTTCTGTGAAATTAAATTCTACAATTTACTGTTCCGCAAGAAATAATAGTATTAAATCCTATGTTACATCAAGTAATTCACGATCGAGCGTAAATCATGTTGGCTAGGATTTCCCCTTAGTCGCGTAATAAATTATGGATCGTCGTGAATTCAGATTGTATTCACAGGACATATTTATCAAACTGTATCAATGCCTAATTTCGCAAGAAACTTTTAATTTCGTACTCCTAAAACGTCCTAAAATACTGCTATGTAGGAATATAAAATTTTAAACTTGGTTAATATTGCGAGAGATGACTCGCGAAGTTGAAAGATCTTCTTCTTTAAATAGTTCTTTGTGCTATACAATACAATTGTATATGAGCATGAATGAATTTATATATTTCGTATGAGAAATTTCAATTTTCTAGAGAAATAAACGGCAGGTGTAAGAATAATATATAGAATGTGAGTAATATTTATGAAATGAAAGCTGACATCTCGCCGGTTCAATGATATAGCTGAGATTGAAACACGAACTATAAGGTGAAAGGGAAGATAAATGCGAAAGTGAAAGCAATATTTTAATCTAGAAAGAAGATCCACGGGCCATTTTCCTGCGAAAATATATGCCCGGATGAAAATGTGATATTGTTGACAAGAAGAATTACGTCCACGCGATTTAACTGATATTCGGAAAAGGAACGTCGCTTATCTCGAAATGGTCTCAAAGAATTGATGTTATGCTGTGACATAACGTGATATGACGTATGTATCTAAAAACGATCCAACGATTGCATTTGCAAAGAGGAAAACATCGGAAATATCGGTTCAATTTTATGAATAAAATCTTCACATGATGCTTACTTGATACTTGTATAATTTGTGAGGACTCTTTCATCGAAAGTGCAAATTTACAGCTTACAGAAGATGTACTGTAATGTTCCATTATCTTTTATCTAATAGTAGATATACGTTTCATTTCTTTATTTAACGTGTACATGTTTAAATTAGTTCCACCAAATTCGAATTTCAGATATTTTTGCAATTGTTGAGAAGATACGGATTTTTTCGTCAAAATTAATATTGATTTCTCTCGAAAAACACGACAAATTGTATCAATTTATTTATTTCAATTACTGTTATTTAAATTGGAATACTTTGGTACGTTTTAGGATTTTGAGAAACCAAACAGACTGACAGTATTCCGAAAAGACATTTAACAAACCACGCATTGCCATTGAAATTTGCACATTTCTCTAAATATTTAAACCAAAGATATTTCCCAACATTTAAAGCGTAATTAAAGCGAGCAAGATTAAAATTTCAAATTCGTGGGCGTAAAAACAGTACAAACAATTTCGCGAATCGCTTATTAACACTAGAACTACCGACAGTTGAGACGTAGCTATTTCTACCAAAACCAGTCAAAATGATTGGTAACTGGTATAAGTAGCCATGATACAAAATTACTTTTATTTTAAATGAATAAAAACAAAATTAAAGTTCATTATAATAATCCTTTAGCTATCTCTGCAAAAGTCATTACATCATTGCGAAGAAAAAATGTAACATGAAGTAGGAATTTTAAAATAAAGTTGTCAGACCAGTCAAAATGACTGGTGTGGTAGTTCTAGTGTTAATTGCCTCAAAAGACGCTCGACGCCGCGGAATTCGAAAATTCGAAAATTCGTGAGAGTCGAACAATCTGCCATCGCCGGATCGTAAGAACTGGCGAAGGGTTGTTTACGAAAATTTATGCCCGCGGAATTCCGGTCGGTTATTGTCGGTCTGTGGAAGTTGGCGAGCCGGATTTTTGGAGCAAGGGGTAACAAGACGGCCCTCGTCGTGCATCGAGCCTGCACGTAAAGCATAATTAATTTATAACCATCAGCGAGCATCAGCCGGGAACATAAATCTCCCGTGATAAATGCTCCGGCCGGAATCAAATACCGTTTCCCCTGACCGCAACTTACACACACGTCTATCCTCCGAGTCGCGCGAGCGTTCTCATCCCGAGAAGAGCGAGTCGCCAGCGATGCCAGCCACGTTCTCGAGTTGAAAAGAGGCAGCGCGATCCTCCTCTCGGCGGAGGATTCCGAATCTCGGCCCCGGTGTAATCCGTGAAACGGTCTGCCATTCGTCTTGTCAGTTTCGGATAAGAATGAAAAGCGCACGGGGAATCCGGGATGCGCGGGTTACCACGACGTGTCGCCTTGTTCAACGACGAGCCTCGCTGAAATCGCGCTCTCTGGCGGATCGAGACTCGACGAAACTCCCTCTCTCCCTCGGCTCTCGTAAAACTTCTTCGAGCCAGAGAGAAACAACTGGTTCCCTCTCCACCAACCCCCCATCTCACCCTTCCAGTTAACACCGCGTCGGGACCGACGGGTTCGACAAAAGATACGCGGGGCGTAATGGTGACGAAGGAGGGTGGAATAGAAGAAACATCGGATAGCATTTAGGAAAGCTCGTTTCTCAAGTCCGCCGAGAACACCGTGCGAACACCGTTACGCGATATTTATGAATTACTGCTCGGTCACGGGTATCGCGAACCTGCCTCTCGTAAATATACTCGGCTGTCCTTATCTTTTTACCGCGAAGGCGATAAGTATCTAAAAAAAAAAGCATCGTGTGTGGTGCTATCGTCTGGTTTCCGCTTCATTGTTGATTCTTTTTTTTTGCTGACTATACTCATTGACAAAATTTTGCTTCGTAATTTCATGATCTCCAAGAAGAATTGTAATTATACGGCAGAGAGTAATTAAAAGGTGCGATAGGAATCTTCATCAAGAGAGAGAGAGAGAGAGAGAGAGAGAGAGGGAGGAATTTTTCATCCGTCAGTGAAATTGCGAATGAATGGTCGAAAGAAGATCGATTGCTCGATCTCAC
The DNA here is from genome assembly GCA_002806875.1 of Lepidotrigona ventralis hoosana. Taxonomy (NCBI): domain Eukaryota; kingdom Metazoa; phylum Arthropoda; class Insecta; order Hymenoptera; family Apidae; genus Lepidotrigona; species Lepidotrigona ventralis. The sequence goes on along the minus strand of NIPQ01040410.1, from coordinate 5,839 downwards.
GGTAGAAAGTTGCCGGGTGAACACGCGCGAGTGTATAGAGAGGATACTCGATCCGGGTCCTTATGTTGACCGTAATCCGGCTTATCAAATAAACCCACGTACATCTGTAATCGTTCGGCGCGTTCGGATTAAATGTAATCCCTTTATGCAACGCTGCAACGGCCATCTGCGCGAAAAGGACCGATGACGTTGCGTTTCAACCGAAACGAAAGAAATCATTTCAACGTAACGGGTTTCTCCCTTCATTCCTTTATTACTCTGCCCTCCTTCGTCCCCTCCCCCCCCACAGGTCACGCTGCTCTTCCGTGTATTACGGCCGCATAATTCCTCTCAATGCAATTTCTCGCGCAATGGTCACCGGAGTTTCGTCCCGCGTCGAGATTATTTTCCGCTTCCAGGCAAGATCCAGCTAATTATTATTCGCCTACGGTTTTAGAAACTGGGTTGACCGGGTCGAATCCGCCGGTGAAAAAAATTCGCCGGTCCAGGTCCGCCGATAAACGACGCGTTTCATTTTCACTAGAGAAAATGCTTTCACGCTGCAGCCGTTCGGACCGAGGTCACTTTTGCGCGATTAACCATCACCTGATGGATTGTCTGTAGAGTCACATCTTCGCTAATAGTCGCCAGTGCGTGAAAATAATAATTAATATAATTTTTTAATACGAGGATCATTACTCAACATTTCTCCAATTACAGTTAGTGGAACTAATAGTAATTAAATTTGCGTTGATGTAAGAGAAGTATGTTTTAACATGATCTTTGTTAAAGGAAAAATGAAATGTCACGGAATGTACGAAATCATTAAAAAAAGAAAAAAAAACGTGATTTTCGAATTATAAAAATATATTGCAGAGACAATTCCTCCATCAATTATGAAAATTTTACTTTATCCTACTCTAAATCCATCATTTGGAGATCAATTAAGGGTAAGCAACGTAATCTTATAAAAAGGAATTACATTGCTTGTGCTGTATTTTATAAATACCTCTTATTACAAGTTTTGTCTCCACTATCATTATGAACAGATGCACATTGATGTAATAAAAAGTGTATTTTTGAATTTTGTTTGAGTTTCTTTAATTAACGAGATAATATTTAATTTTCTTCAAAATCAGATTTTCACTTGGTCTACCACGGGACTACTCTTGGACTATGGTCTTACCATAATCATTTATACGTTTGTTAAAACCAAGCATTAGGCAATGCCTCAGGAATTTTATCTTATAGTTGATGTTACTGTTTTTCTCGCTATTCAAAAATTGAATAATAACGTTGATCTCATTGATAATCAAAACGTAATTTGTGCAATCAAAGCAACACTAAAGTGATCAAAATGACCAATTTATAATTACTGCTAGAAATCTTGTAGATAAAAAAACAGCGAATTTTTAGATATCTAAATGATTTTTAAACAAATATATAAATGCAAGCTTGTGCAAGTTATCGTTCGATCATCGATAATATTAGCGTTAAAATACAGAACGTTACGTTATCGATGTCAATGTATTAAGAAAACAATTGCAACGTTGAAAGCAACATTTCCTTGTGAATTATCCGCCGTTATTCGAGGGTTAACCATCCTCGTTCGTCCCACCTATCATCGGTCGATTACTCCTCGAAAACGTAATTGAAATTCGACGATGCATCAATCGCAAGAACTTTCTTTCAAAGGACTTTCTCGTCCCGGGCCGGCGTGTTTCCCACCTTTCGGCAGCATTGTCCCAGCAACGCGGTTAGATAACGAGATCGTGGCTCGAAAGGGGCAGTCATTCGCTAATGTCACGCGCAGACCTGTCTGATGTCGCTAATATTTCTCGGGGATTTCTTTGCCGGCGAGAAGGCAAGAAGATCCCGGGACAACCGGGCAACAACAATGGGCTATCTTCCACCCCTGTCTATCGTGTCGTTGGACGCTCTATGTGCTCTCTGCTGGAAATAATTCGCGGAATTACCCGGTTACACTTTTTCGCGCCGGCGGCGTAGCGAAAATTCAAGCGTACACGACTCGCTCATGCTGCGAGATACAGAACGACGACGAGGCAAGGAAACTAGCAGAGTGCTCTACTGCATGCGTAGAGAGCATGCAGCACAACGATCCTGGTGCCCCGTGCATTAGCGCCAGGAGATGTGTCGAGTGTTAGGTCGTTAATAATTCTACCGGGGCCGGCCCCTCGTGCCGTGCGAGCCACGAGTATTTATCCACTACGAGGTCGTAACACCCAGGGGTTGGGATTGTTGCGTCGCTACGTCTCGTGACCGTGCTGTGAAACTCTGAAACGTAGCGTCGGCCTACGATACCATGGGTTCGCACGGCATGCCAAGAATTTGCGTTCATAACTTGCCAAGATTTGTCCGGCGGCACGGTGCCCCGCGATTGCCACGCGTTGATTGCTGTTTTAGATTGCGGCCAGATCGATGCGTGGAGTCATGCGAGTTTCAGAATGAAAAGTTGATATAATTCTCTCTCTCTATGTCGTGCTTCCGGACGAAACAGTTGGCAGGAATGGTTCTCTGCCTCCTTATTTTCGAATTGTACGATGTGAAAAACTGAAAAAAAAGAAAACTTTTTGTCGAGGCGTAGGAATCGTCGTTCGGTATGTTACAGAATTCCACGCACCGTAGATTTTGAATAGAAGTTTGGAATTTCACGATTCCAAATTATTTTCATCTACAATACTTCCCTATCCAATAATTAATTTATCACGTTGTCCATGCTATGATTGAACAGAAAATTAAAGTATTACGCGAATTATCGAATGTAATATCTCATCGCAGTTTTGATTTAAGGTATATAAAATTGTTATATAATATAATAATATATTATTATAATTTTACTATGGAAGAATCCAAGTTTTGAACAGTAAGAGATCAATCGATTAATTTATTTATGATTCTAAGTGCAATGAATAAGATTTGAAAATTTTCCAATTATTAATAAATAAAAAGAAACAAGAAGTATATACGCGTAAATTTCACATGATTTTAGCAGCCATTAATTCGTCTGGAGTATGAGTTGTACATCTCTATACTTGTTATCATCTGTGATAATTGTCTCGAATAAAAAGAATTAGAGTCTGAATATTTATTATCTGGAAAACGTTACAAGAGATAATTGTGCTCAAATGCATTTCGCGAACAATCAAGTTCAAAAAAATTTTCGCTAAAAATTCCCAGCCGCACTATGTCAGCTTTTCATTTGCGAAAATGAATCTAATCTAGCTACTATTTACCCAGTGAAAACATAGAAATATTAAATTATTCATTTCAAACTGTTCGAGAGGCAAATTGTTGAAATTCGCGATTAAGATAACATCTAGATGTTCGTAACTAAAATAGTTAATAACTGACCTTTGCACGTTAACAAAAAATTAGAAAATTGAACATCACGTTTCGATTTAATCACCTTTTTCAATTTAATTTCGATGGTTGAGAATTCATCCTTTGAAGCTATTTTTCGATGTAGTTTGCTCTTTAATTATACGATACTTATTTTCATCTTTATTAATTTTTCTCAAATAAAAAAAAAAACATTCTTTTTGTGCATCTTTACGCTCAAGTTACGAGTTTTGCTACGCACGATAGTAATCCGATGAAATCCACTGTTCACTGAGATATGTTAATGCATATGATAACAGAGAATACAGCACACGGTATACATCCACAAAGCGAAACCGAACATATCTCACAAATTTGATGAAATATCTGGGTAAATCTCTGTGTGTGTACAGGATGCTTCAGCAGAAATACGAGTAATTGTTTGGAAATTATAAAATCATTTTAAAAATAATTATCTCTGGCACTTTGTTGACGAGATTGAATTTTCATGCGTTCGGTAAAAAATGTTTTATTCGTAACATCTGTGATAGTTGAAAGCGAATATTTTTGACTTATCCTTACGATGCATGAAATGTTCTATAATGAATGGAAACGTAAAAAGTATCAACTGAGAAGTAAATAATTCATCAATTTATATTTATTGCATTGTGTTTTTTTCGTATATGATTAATACACGTATACGATTAAATAATTAAATAATAATTGCTTATGAAAATATTTGAGCATTTATAGGATTCTGCTAGCAAAAGTGATCTAACTCAATAATTCACTGTATAAAAATATACAGTCACGAAACGATGTTATGTTTGCAATAAATATCTTGTAATTTTTGTATGCATCAGTCAGATCAATTTCAAATTTTAATACCATAATCATGACGTTTAGAAAGATTTATATCTATAGTATACATAATTTCTACATATATATAAATAGTTCGAACACGTTCGTAAAACATTATATATTATCTATTAATTACTATCTATAAATTACCAAGTTTTTCTTCTCGTTTTTTTTTTAATTTCCCGTCGAACTTGCATAAAAAAATGTTTATTTTCGTGGAATTATTATGAACACTTTTGAATTGTTATTTTAGAACATTACATTGAAATACATTTTTATATTGGAATTCAGTATTTGCTACAAATATCGAGAACTTTTTTAATACTGATGAACAAGTCGCTCTCGACAGAAAAATTTTTATTTTTATATTTTATAGGTTCTGAAACTTTCATTTTTTAACAACATTTTCATTTATCTGTGATGTAACATTACTACGATCCGTGTTTCAAATAGAATCTATTTGAATGTTCCGTAAGTTTCTGGTTTAAACCAAACTGCACGATCAATGTCAAAGCAGAATTTAATTTTAAATTTTAACGTAACAAAAAAAAAAGAATAAATAAATAAAAACAAGCATGATAGATCATGCATGTAACATTAATATAGTAGAATCTGAAATGGCGGATGGCGTGCTTGCCTTTACTATATTTCGAGGTTTTTTTTTTACATTTGAAAATCCGTGTGATCTTCGCGTGATGGTTCTAATAACATATTCTGTTTACACGATGCACTTGATTCTGACGCACGAGCGAGCTAAATTTTTTAGTAAAACGTATTTTGAGTATCTCAATTTGCCGTAACTATTTCACGTACCTTTATTGATTTTTGTTCGCCATGATTCAACCGGGACGGAGAAAGCATTCAAAATTTATCCACTTTATTTTGCAATGCGTTTCTTTTTTTCCTTTTTTTCCTATCGATAAAACGTCAAATTAACCTGCCACGTTAAAATACAATCGAAAACAATTTCCGGCGCCATTTTCAAACATGCGAGAGGAAGAAGAGAGAGAGAAAGAGAGAGGGGGGGGGAAAGAAAGGAAAGATTCGATGTGATTTATTAAGTTCTGCCAACGGCGATAGAATAATGCATTACCATCAAAGTCGTCGATTTCTCGTTCTCTTCAGAATTTCTCTCGTGACCGACTATACATAGAAAGAATCGAAGGGTATCGTGAAAGAAAAAGAAATAATGGAGTCTCACTTGCCCCGATTGCCCCGGAAACGAACGAATTCCCCGGCAGTAGGGGAACATCAGGTAGAAAGATAACGCAGAGAAGCGTAATCCCATGGAGCCGTTCCTTCTCGTCTCTCATTTTACGGTTAAAACACAGGAGTCCTGATTTCTTCAGTCTTTGAGACTGAAATTAGGGATGCTTTGTAATTCCATGCACGTACGTGCAGTTGTACAGCCCTATCAAAAACAATGGCGGAAACAACCGCGAAAAACCAGGTTTGCAATTGACGTTGCGGCTGAAGACGAAGCGGCATTTCACTTTACGTCTTAAAGAGGTCACAATCTCCCTCACTCTGTCGTCGTCCGGTTAGTTACGTGGTACTGTCTTCAGATTTCGTCCCTGGGATAAATGCTTCCTTTTCATTCATAGTTTACATAGTTGATAAAGCGTGTTTTTTTTTTTTTTTTTTTTTTTTTTTTTTTGGG
>NIPQ01040372.1:0-10969 GCA_002806875.1 Lepidotrigona ventralis hoosana | reverse complement strand
TCGCATCATTTACTAGCACTGTAAACTGCAAACTTTACGTAACCCGCTGTGAAATAACTGCAACGAGCGAACGCTGTAATTAAGGAAAGACAGATACAAATGGCTGGTGTCGGTGAAGTGCAAGAAGCTGTTATTATTTGATAGAATTGCTCCAGCGATTCTCGAGGTTTCACTTCGTTAAGACACTCTTAATCACATCGTTGCTCGAACGATGATCCAGAGGCAGAGGGGAAGCTTCTCTTTTTACTCGTTTCGTTGTTATTATTTGATAGAATTGCTCCAGCGATTCTCGAGGTTTCACTTCGTTAAGACACTCTTAATCACATCGTTGCTCGAACGATGATCCAGAGGCAGAGGGGAAGCTTCTCTTTTTACTCGTTTCGAATTATTCGAATTTAAAACTATCAGTCTTTTCACCTATCACTTTTTTTTTCACCAGTATTTGACTACTATCTTTCTTCTTTTTTTTTACCCTAGAAGTTGCGAACTCTTTTCTTCTGTTCACCCAGTGAATATCGGTATTCGATCTCCGCTCAGTGGTGGTGAAACGCTACGTGAAAACTGAGATTACGCGTCCGTGATGAGGAAGACTGGAGAGAAATTGGAGAGATATTGGCGAGATATGATGGTTAATAGCGAAGTAACACTTCACTCGCGCGCTGGGATCAATCAATACTCGAGATTTCACCTCGATCCCATAATTCTCGGCCGCCGAATTATTGGGGGAACGGCGTGGGGAACGGATTTATGAATTGGAGCACTGCGTGCCTTGTCGCGTGTGCAGTTTATTGTTTGTTGCGATTTAACGGAACGGCAGACATCGGTATCGGTGCGATTCCAATTCGAGAGCAGCTACGCGAAATGTATGCACGTTTATGTGGCTCTATCGATCTCGCGGACCGAGCGTGCGTTGCTCAAAAAAAAGTGAATATTCCCTCAGAGCTTTAGCGCTGCGCGCGAAACGCGTAAAAATTGTCGACCTGTGCGGAGCTTTCAGCGCGAAGTATCATCCTCGCTGCGGGATGTTCTTATCCTCGACTGGAAAAAAAAGAAGAAAAAAAAAAGACGAGAGAGAGAGAATGGATCCCTTCGTGTTATACAAAGGGTTTTTTAATCCATTGTATTTCTTCAATTCTTCGAGAAATTCTCGCCGGAATTTTTCAACCTTGAAATACCTACTCTAACCGGCAGGCAAGAAACTTTAATTAACTCGAACTCACTCTGACGTCCGATGTTTGTTGTTGGCAACATTTCCAGCTTCCCTATTTTACGAGAAATAATTTTTAATTAAATTCTTTCATCGAGATCTCGTTCTCTCTCTCTCTCTCTCTCTCTCTCTCTCCAGGGGAAGGCTGGCTGTCCCTCGTTTGGACAAACGACCCGCGTTGACACGCGCGTAATTCGAGGAATCGAATTATGCGCGACTGACGATTAACAAAGAGCTCGTTGACGGAAACGTTGGGAAAGCAACGAACGAGAGAAGGCAAAAGTCGAGGAAGAAAGAAAAGCGAGGATTTCTGGACGGGGGAAGAGCGAAAATTGCCGGGGAGAAATATATATATATATATTCTGACCACGTTGAGACTGTGTGTCGAACAATGGCTCCGTCGCAATTTGACGTCGAAATGGCACCGCTTCTAGAATTGGCAAATCGCCTAGTTCTAGAAGCGGTGCCATCTGTGTAATGATGCCATCTGTGTAATAATGCCATCAATGTATCGCCTCGGTCTATTGTTTCCATTGGAAATAAACAGTAGCACGGTCCCCGGGTGGATTAAAAACGTTCTTTGTCGAGAAGCTAAAGGTATCAGATCGGACGTTAAACGTAATTGTGATATTTGAATATTTCCTCGAATTTCGTCCAATTTTACATATACTCGGAACGTGACGATTCTCGAAGATTCCAAGAGATCCAGAGGGATCTCTGTTCTCGTTCGAGGGACCTTTTTTTGGGGGGGGAGGGGAGTGATTTTGTAGTTTCGTTTTCTCCTTTGTACGTTCTTTCTTCGCATTGTTCGCGCGCCATTGTTCTTGATCAATTCTGAAAAGTCTTGTCGCCTTTGTTTATCTCTTGAAACCTCTCCTTTCTTTCTTTTCTTTTTTGCACTTTTTCTCGTTACGAGAATTCTTCTCGGACAGCCCCCTTTTTTTCGTGCTTATTTTTTTCCCAATCGAAGCTCCTCTCTCTCTCTCTCTCTATTTTATTCTCGGGATATAACACGCTATAACTTGCTCCGAAAATCTTCTTTTCTCCCCCTAAATCCCTGCTACTAAGATTGCTTCGTCGATTGTGGAGAATTTTTTGGGAAAAAGAGAGAGAGAGAGAAAAGTCGAGTACTCGTGTCTCGAGGATGATTTGAAGAGAGAGTGGTAGCGACGACTGCTGACCACCGACTGCTGGTCGACCAAAGCACGCGAGAGACCATCGTCGATGGTCGACAGTCGGTCAAAGGGCAGTTGATTAGGGCGGCTGGTTGGTCATCGCCGTGGCCACTCGTCGAAAATCGGAAGCCTGGAAATTGAATTAGAACTTCATCCGTGAAAAGTGCGGCATTCTTCCATTTGGCGCTCGACTCTATCGACAACTGGCTATACTCGTATGGTATCTCGATCACAGAAGAACGATCGATTTTTATTGATTTCTATTCATTTCGTGGCCCGATATTGGACAGGTTTTGCCCTCGAAATTAACTTCTTTGCGCATCGTATTGCACCGTGTTTTTGCAAGTCAAATTCACCCTTTCACCGATCAAATTTCATCCGTGTAGTCTTTTCGACAGATTTTCTAGGTCGGGCTCTATTTTTCCTACAATGGCTTCAGGAAAGCAAATTTCTGTAGATGAACTTGATTTGCAAGAAATAGCGAACTTGTTTAACACTAAAAGATATATTCAGTTTTGTATACATGTTCATATAATAATCGTGACAATCTGGCGCGGAGTTTAATTTTCGAAGAAACTTATGAAATGTCATTGCGTTGTTTGCGCTTTTGAGTCATCCGCAAGGTGAATATTTACGGGCAGAGGAGTAGAGAAACCTGTACAACTTCCGTGGCTAGGAAGATAAAACGAAGGAAATGCGGAATGACGGGAAGGATGTAGCCACTTAAGTTGCTTGCTCAACAGTCTCTTTGAGCGCGAGCATCTCTCGATCCCTCATCTTCCACGGGGACAGAAGCCGAGTGACTTTACCTTTTGAATTACTCCTTTGCTTCCCTCATCTTGCTATGCAACTTGCCACGAGCGTGAAGCTCATATACTATTCAATAGACCTTGCAGCTTCGCGGGATCTGCACGTGATTCGAAGACGTGATTGTAGCGAAAGAATAGATTTAGCACAATGTCGTGCTTCTCGCGCGAGGAATTTGTAACTTCCACCGAATTAAAAATGTTCAACGGGGGGGGGGGGNTGTTCAACGGGGGGGGGGGGAGAAATGCCTGCTTCCACAACGAGAAATTTGCAAAACACTTTGTCGTAACGTACTTGAATCGAGTCAGAATGTTAATTATAATTTCAATAATTTCGTGAGTAATCATACTTTTTTTTTCTTTTTAATTTAGTGTTAGGGTAATAATTTCCAATTATTTGGCCACTTTCAGTTGATATCGATATGTTTCCAGCCAACATGCAAATAGATGTACTGATATTGCACAACTCGAGGAGAAATTTATCCAAAAATTGTTGGACTTTTATGAACTACACTTGTGTTAAAGAAAAATATTCAGTACTTCGCAAGAATAATGTCCCTTTTAATGTAAAATAAAAGCCAGAATTTTAGATGAGCATCTTGAAAATACTCCTCGGTATTATAGACATTGATGAACTGACGTCTCCACAAGCTCTCGTTAAAAAATTTCCATATATTTTTCGATTAATACAAATATATCTTTCTAATTAATGTATTGTTCCGCTATAAAAGCTTTTAATGTGAACTATTTGCGACGGCGCTTGACAAATTTCGTTGGCCCGTGCAGAAGATTTAAATTCTTCGAATTCTTAGTAAAAGTTCGGCGGGTGAAGCCTGCGCTACGCGCGATCGACTTTCCAGACAGAAGCCGAAAACTCGCGTTGGTGAATTCCCAAGAAATGCATGACGGCAGCCGGATTGCCGCGATAATAATGTTGTAATAAAGGTGACTCGTGAAATTTATCGTATCGTCGTGACGGTGAATTTAGCGGGAACCGAATCTCGTCGAAAAATCTCCCCTCGCCGTTAAGAGGAAGCGATGTTTCATCGATAACGATCGCCAGTGCACACAGCTCCAACAGGCTGAATTCGCCTGTCTGATATTTTTATAAAACCTGCGAATCATCGTCGAAAAGCTGCGCTTCCCTCTCCCCCCCTCTTTCCACCTGCCGAGTTCGACGGTTGACGAAGTTGAAATCCCGGGACAGAAACAGTTCGTCCGATGTTCAAATGTTTCGACAATTTTTGTCAAGCGTCGAATAGTCAGAGCAGAGTGAAAAGGCGTCTGAAAGCGGATGGGATCTGCCAGCTTGGCAGATGTGTTACACAAAGCGTATCGCGTACCATGGAAAGGTGGGAAACACAATTTCCACGAGCAATTTCCTGCTAATGAGAATGGTTGTTGCACGCCTTTATTAACGAGAATTGCTCTGCTCGCAACAACAACGAGTCTCCTTGGATTCCTTGGATTTTCTCTCCCGGAGCTTTTCTAATCCCGGTTCGATTGCAACGATTCTGTGCTCGTTGGCGTGTTGTTGAAGCCCAAGCGGAAGTAAAAATCGCAAACTGAGTCACTCGCGTCTGTGCCAGCCAGTTTCATAACGCCAGTTCTATCGGCGGAATCTCTAATTTCCATTTGTTTGAAAAACAGCTGAGAGCGTTGCCTGTCGCAAACAGGCCGGCTCGATCGTAACGATAGCTCGATTAGTTTCTCTGCCAGTCGTCTCACCGTGCTTGTAAAAGATTTCGTTAGAAACCATCGAGGGGGCGTCAAGCCTTTTAAGCTCTCATTTAACCACTTTGTGGTCGAAACGAATTTGAAGGGCTGCGAGGGTTGCAAAGCCACGACTCTGATCTTCGAGACGATGGTGAACTTGCAATTAGTTTCGGCGAATGAAACTGGTCTTTGCGACACCCGTGAGAACAGTTTCAAATTTGCAAGATTTTGGAGAAAACGAGCATCTTCATTTTTACTCTCTCTCTCTCTCTCGAAATGAAATTATCTATGAAATGAAAATTGCGTTGACTGGTCTACGATTTTTTTGTTTCAACAGTTTAAAATGTCGATATTTTAATGTCAATTAAAGAAGTGCAAGAAATATTAAAGTCTGTAAAGGTTATAAAGTTCGATCTTCAAGACGATGGTGAAATTTAATTGCGAAAGAAGCTTTTTTAATGGCCGCGAGAAACAGTTTGAATTTGCAAGATTTTTAAGAAAACGAGCATCTTCATTTTTACTCTCTCTCTCTCTCTCTCTCGAAATGAAATTATCTATGAAATGAAAATTACGTTGACTGGTCTATGATTTTTTTGTTTCAACAGTTTAAAATGTCGATATTTTAATGTCAATTAAAGAAGTGCAAGAAATATTAAAGTCTGTAAAGGTTATAAAGTTCGATCTTCAAGACGATGGTGAAATTTAATTGCGAAAGAAGCTTTTTTAATGGCCGCGAGAAACAGTTTGAATTTGCAAGATTTTTAAGAAAACGAGCATCTTCATTTTTACTCTCTCTCTCTCTCTCTCTCGAAATGAAATTATCTATGAAATGAAAATTACGTTGACTGGTCTATGATTTTTTTGTTTCAACAGTTTAAAATGTCGATATTTTAATGTCAATTAAAGAAGTGCAAGAAATATTAAAGTCTGTAAAGGTTATAAAGTTCGATCTTCAAGACGATGGTGAAATTTAATTGCGAAAGAAGCTTTTTTAATGGCCACGAGAAACAGTTTGAATTTGCAAGATTTTTGAGAAAACGAGCATCTTCATTTTTACTCTCTCTCTCTCTCGAAATGAAATTATCTATGAAATGAAAATTGCGTTGACTGGTCTACGATTTTTTTGTTTCAACAGTTTAAAATGTCGATATTTTAAGGTCAACTTCGTGCAAGAAATATTAAGGTCTGTAAAGATTATAAAGTTCGATCTTCAAGACGATGGTGAAATTTAATTGCGAAAGAAGCTTTTTTAATGGCCGCGGGAAACAGTTTGAATTTGCAAGATTTTTAAGGAAAGAAGCATCTTTACTTTTATTTTCTCTCTCGAAACGACGTGGAAACGTCTTTGAAAGGAACACAATATTTCGAGAGTGGAAGCTTCGCGTTTTGAAATGAAAAATAGATTGATCCACGACTTTTTTTTTTGTTAAGGAGTTTTAAAGTGTCGATATTCTTTATGAAACGTGAGAATCCTAAGCCAGACAGGGAAATTATCGACACTTTAAACTTAAACATATAACTTCTCGTAAGAAAATGGGTGGACCTATCGATCCTGCATTTATTTTAAAGCGCGAAGCTTTCTTGAAATCCTGTTATTCATTCATTTCTTTTCCAGAAATGTTTTCACGTCACTTCGAAATAGAAGTAGAAAGAAATCTTGCAAATTCAAATGTCCTCACGAACATTAACAACGTCCACCATCGTCACCAATTTCTAAAATTTTTCCAAATTTTTCTTTCGCAAAATTTGTTGAAATTCTCTCGAACAGATCCGAATGGAAATACGAAAGGACGAGGACGAAAAGTGGAAATGGAATGAAGAGGAGGGGACAAATTTCCATATCTTGTTGTTCGCGCGACTGTGAAACGGAACTCTGCGTATCTGATTTCGAAACGACACACGCTGGCACGTATGCGAAATTCCCTTTTCGAAAACGACGTCTAACGCGATTTTCATCATCAACGGGGCTCGTCGGCTAAAAGAAAGTAACTCGTGCTTTCGAAAGTGTAAAAGCCAATATCCCTCTAAAAAGACGCGAACCGATAACTCCGCCTTGCCGGATGACGTAAAGATCTTACAATTAGAGTAGATACTATTAAAAACTTGGCTGCATTACGTCACCGTTGTCTTCTGCAATCAGCACAATGAATTTGAAATACAAAAGAATTGATCACAATGGTTCAACCTACATACATATATACATACATACATACATACATACATATATATATACATATATATATATATAGAAAGAGAGAGAGAGAGAGAGATAGACAGATAGACAGATAGATAAATATATAGATATATAGATGTATAAATATAGATATAGAGATATAGAAATATAGAGATATAGAGATATATATATATAGAGAGAGAGATATAGAGATATAGAGATATAGAGATATATAGATATATAGATATATAGATATATAGATATATATAGGTATATAGATATATAGATATATAGATATATGTAGATATAGATATATGTATGTATGTATGTATGTATATATATATATGGGGAGAGAGAGAGAGAGAGAGAGAGAGAGAGACAGAGAGACAGAGAGATAGATATATAGATATATATATAGATATATAGATATAGATATATATCTATATATTTATATATCTATCTATCGCTATATCTATATATCTATATATCTATATATTTATATATCTATCTATCGCTATATCTATCTATCTATGTATCTATATGAATCGCTATATCTATGTATATGAAACGCTGAGAAACAAAATCAGCGAGAAATTAATTAAACGTTTTTACGAAGTCGCGTGAAAAGTGCCGGGATTACAATCGGGATTTTTGCGTCGAATGTTTGCTCTATTATTCGTGAAACTAATTACTCGATTCTGTGAAATTAATAACTCGATCCAATTTGTAGTCGTACTTCGCGAGATATATATATATATATATATATATATATATATATATATATAATCTCAGTTTTAATCTGAAAGTTGAACCGCTGAGAGAGTTGCCAAGTAATGAATTACTAAACTACAGTGACATAACGTAGTAATCGGTTGTTCAAACAAATCGGTAATCTCGATTATTTTTTTTTTTTTGCAACTTGCAATCGTTAATCAGTAATTTTCCAATCACTGAGTGATTGATTTATATTTCATTACGATCTGCAATTCGTTATTTTATTTACGTTGTTATGACAGAAATTGTCAAATTGAATATATTATTAGTATTAAATGTTGCAGTTTGTGTAGCAGATTTACTGATAGAATATTTACGCGTATTCATTGCTCTATAAAATAACAGTATCTGAATGTTGGATTTAAAAATAATTTGTTAAAAATTTGTAATTCTCTTTATCCTTATCATAATAAAGAATCTTATCATTGAAATCATTGATATACACCGAGTGTATACATGCACAAGATTATGAAACATTCAATTGATGGAAAATTTTCTGAACACCTGATAAAAACAATGCAAATAATAAATAATAGTTTCTAGACACAATCATGATCAAAAGAGTAATCGTTTTATCATTAATGAATTTTCTTATTCATTCGCCAGACTATGATTACCGATTACCTCATAATCGATAATTACGATTAATATTCCGATTGATCACAATTAATTACTATGGTTAGCTGTTGATCGGTAGATCACGGCAGATTATGCGAAAATTTCCTACGATTTCGTCGCGAGGCGTACATTGTTTTCACTTTATCGTGAAAACAATGTGACTAAAACCTGCGAGGCTATGCTTAACGATCAGAACGACTGCTCCCACTTTCCACTAATTGCAAAAGTTTCGCGTATCCGCACGCAGGTTGAACGTCGAACACTGCGTGAAAACGGTCTCTCGTAAAAAAAAAAAAAAAAAAAAAAAAGAAAAGTTGCGTGCGACTTTGCAAATTGTTGGATTCGTTGGAAAGAAAAACAAAATTTCGTAACACCTTGCGAGAAGAGAAAGAAAGAAGGGGGGTGGCATGACGCGCGACGATTTCTCGACATAACGCGATAACGATAACTGCGAAATCACCGATAACAGGCATTGCCGATCTTTAACGACTGTTCATGTTGTTGTCTCATTTGCATTATCCGCGGCAAACACAACACGCATACTTGTTACAATGGAGCGCGTGAACCTGGCAGGCTTATAATCCCCCTCCATTTCATACGCTAATTTCAAACGAAACGCGCAAAAACGCGTCACGATTCTAGTCGTGAAGAAGCTGGTATGAACGAAGAGAATTGGAACCGTGATTTACCCGATTTCAGTTTTTTTACACTACATGTGTTTGCATTCGCGCTGATTTTTATTTCAATACTTTGGGCTTAGAAGCGTTCAAGTCGATATTTCGCGTCTGACGTGGAGATTGGAACGGTCGATGGATTATTAAAAAGTGTAAGCGAGGCGGCGTTGTTGATGTTTTTCAGCGGATTAACGCGGACGGCATTATCCCGCGAAAATGAAATTTAAAGTATTAAATTGTTTCTTTTTTTCTCCCCCTGCCCTTTTAAATGGAAAACTTACGGCCTCCCGAAAATACACACGCACACTGGCTGTTTTTACTACAGATAGCCTTTATTTATTCGTGTCGGTGTGTTAAAAGGGAAAACTCGAATCGAAACGAAACTATTTTCGACGGTCTGTTTTCTTTCACACGGTGGTGGATTAGAAACAATTCAGCAGGTTTTCCCCAATCGTCTGTTCGTTTCTTTCTGCCTCGCTGGAAAAGTGCACAGAGAGAAGGGAGAACACATGTGACTAAAATTGAAATAAAACAGGATAGGACGAAATGAACTCGCTAGTTGACAAATAAATGAGCAAAGTTTACTTAACTTCAATCGTCGTGCCTCGAATCAACAGATCGCAGTGAATTGAAAGTTAAATTGAATTACGGAAGCAATGAAAGCAGCGCATTGAACGAAGGAATCGCAGAAACTTTTATTGGTTTCGTTAACTCGGAATTAATAATAGCTAATAATTTCGCAGGAGATTCCGAATCTGGTTCTGATTTCTCGATACGAGTGGAGGATCGATGCACAAATTCAGCTAGTTCGACGTTATGTTGTTGGAAATTGGTCGAAAAATCGGCAAGTCGAGATTAATTCGGAAACAAACGGCGAATCGACAGGTCGAAAAGTCGGAATTAATTGGACAACAGGCGACGCGAAGTGGAATCAGTTAAAAAAAAAAAAAAGAAGAAAAGAGAAAAAGTGGAAGCAACATTTTCGATGGTCGAAAAGTCGGAATTAATTGGACAACAGGCGACGCGAAGTGGAATCAGTTAAAAAAAAAAAAAAGAAGAAAAGAGAAAAAGTGGAAGCAACATTTTCGACTGTTCGAGGGGCGCATTGCTACGATAATTTCGGCGATGCTCGTCAACGATAGACGGCAATCCGCCGGCAATCAGCACTCGAGCGTCGAGCAATTGAGCCGTGGAACAAGAGAAAATTGTCGACAACTAACGACAACTATTCAGAGCGTAATACTTGATGAAGCTTCAGCGCGCGGCAACTTGAGTTCCCTTACTAAAACGCGAAATTCTAACCGCCGAAACCCGGATCAGTCAGTAGCTGGTACAGCGGTTCGTCTGCGTTTGACGATGGTTCTGTCAGACGCGCGTCCGGACCACAATTTGTAGAACACCGGGCTGGCACTTGCTATCGAGATGTCTGTTAATTACTATGGCTTGCCGTACTCGCCCTCTCCCCGATGCCGATTCCCATTTAGTAGACATTCACCTTGATTGACGAGAGGTCTCATTTCCATCTGAGCCGGAAAGGCGGAAACAGCACGCGCGGTGCACAGGGTGGGAAGAAAAGTTTCTCCGTGGCTATACGACAGCTTCGATTTGATAGAAATGTATAAAACTTTTCCAAGAAATCATAGATCACAACCTAATGGTTCTCTTGAAAAATGGCAAAGAAGTTTCTTAATCATTTAACATCGCGGGGTTCTAACAGCGACTTTATGGTTCTGGATGTAACGTATTTGTATTTCGAATAATGTTAACAGTTAGTTTTAACATTTGATCTAGCACTTAGCGATTAGACCTACACCTGTGATAAATGA
>NIPQ01040360.1:0-11044 GCA_002806875.1 Lepidotrigona ventralis hoosana | reverse complement strand
TGTGTGTGTGTGTGTGTTCCTCGTTCTATAAATCTTCCCGCGAGGTCTAAGTTAACCCGGCTCTTAGCAAAATAACTAGCAGCGAAACGATTAAATTGTTGCTACGCTCGCGTGTTTTACAATATTTGTAGGTTAGGTTAGGTTGGGTTAGCTATCGCGTTTCTCAGAAATATATCAAGCTGTTCCTTCTAGAACGCTGGCTCTGCTTCTTCATTTGTTATTTCTGCAGGGGAGGATAGTTTCATCGACAGGCAGGCAAGTTCGCAGAATTCAAATCTACGTAAAGCACAGGGTGGAAAGTTATGTTTGTTCGTGGCTAGATTTGAATTCTACACCTTCGATTCGATGGGAATACAGTTGATGTAAAGAACCTGCCGCAAAATTGACCTTGACCTTGAATTTCAAGGTTAAAAATTTTTTCTTTCTTTCTTTCTGCATTGTATTCTACTCGTCGCAGATGATGATGTATATACAGGGTGATTCACGTAATTTGCACACTTGAAATAACTTTTAAATTATCCAATGAAAAATTGTTTAACACAAAATGGTTGTATGGTTTTAAGAAAGGCAAAATATGGCGTATAAATTTTTTGTGAAATTTTCAAGATCACCCTTATTTCTGTTTTAATTGGACCAATTTTATCATAAGTCGAAAGAATATTAAACTCTAAAAAAAAGTAAAAAAGTTATTAAGCCACATTGGTCCTAAAACCGGTAGTTAGGCAGATATTTTACGATAATTTGTCTCGAGAATGAAAACTGCATAGAAACATTTGTTTTTTATAGGTTAATGTTTCATAGATGTTGATGACCAAATTATTGTCCAATAAAGTTTCTACTTTTCATTTGCACACAGAAGAGTTAATACCTATTACACAGTTATTAAGTAATATAGTTATTAACCTAATTATTTAACCTAATATATATAGGAGTTAGTGATAGATACTTTCAATCTACGGAAAAATAATCTCGATCATTTTAGAAACTTTCTTAAGAAACAATCTGCGTGAATTATTCCGAATTATGCGAATTATTCGAAGGAATTTCTTTTATACTACCTGTTCAGATATTATACTATTACGCTACATTATACGACACCGAACGTATACCTACGTTCATTTTAATTATCAGCAATTATGTATAAAGAAAGAAAAAAGAAGAAAAAAGAAATAAAGAAAAGGGAAGTCCGAGCTATTGATTAGATTTAAGTAACAATGTCGCTTCAAAAGGGATAGTCGAGTGCAAGGCTGAAGTTAAGAAACTGAAAGCTCGAATCTCAAAGATCCTCGAGTCCCCTGAGAGAAAGAGAGAGAGAGAGAGAGAGAGAAATTACAACCCCTTCGTGTACAGCGAATTACCGGCGAGATCGATGAAGAAAACGTTACGACAAAAGGATTTCGACGCATTACACTTCTGTAACAGCTGCTACCGGATCGAGTCCGGCAGCAGAAATTCCATAGATCGTGAGAGGATCGACCGACCGACACGGCCTGTCCATTTCTCTTGACAAGCGAACAAACAAGCATCGGTGTTGGGAACGAAGAAGGAATTCTAAAAGACGCTCGACCGTTCCGGTCACCGAGAGATGCCGGATCCGAGGGAAAGCAAATGGAGAGCAAGAGAAAAGGAAGAAAAAGAGAGAGAGAGAGATAGAGAGAGAATGAGAGAGAAGTTGAAAAGGGAATAAGAGACATGGAAGAGAGTCGGGCCCGAGCACTCGTATAAATTCATCGGACGTATCGAGGGTCGACTTCATCCTGACAAGGGTGGGCTTCGCGAATGTTGCAAGGGTTCCTCGAAGCTGAGAATGAATGTCGCTCGCCTTCGGGCTCGGCCAACGATAGACGGCACTGGCGCACCAAACTGATATTGCAAATAAAGGGGCCACGTTCCCAATGAATACGATTTTCGGGTTTATATCTCTCGTTTCTTTAAAACTGCATTTGTGGATCTACGACGAGAGGGAAGAATCTCTCTTCCGTGTGGAGAACACGGAATATCGTGCAACTTTCCCGAGACAAGTTCGACAAGAATCGACCTCGTTGCTACAAGAAGCCTTCCATCGATCGAAGATTATTTCGGTATATTCGGCTGTTTGAAATTCATTTTAGATTCGTTTTCAAATCATTTTAATAAGCAAGGGGAGCTTAGGGTTAGTTTTCTAACGGTCGAATAAATATTCTCTTTTCCTTTCTTCGTTCAATCGCTTCTGCATTGACTGCGCTACTCGCAGGTTTCGCACTTCTCACACAGTTTGCAATAATTTAATTCCAGGAAACAACGAACGTTCGCAAGACGAAGTTTTTGAGAATTCGCTGAATGGGACGAACGGGAATCGCCGTTTCAAACGGCGGAGGTTATCATATTTCATTAATTAATGTTAAACGTGTTATCCGCCGGCGTTTCCCCTTATCGGGTTGAACGCGTTATCGAAGAATTGATCCGTTTTAATTTCTCGCGAACGTGAAACACGGCGTGCAGCACCCAGTTGCCTGTAATTTTATCGGCTGTCTAATTTAATTCGCGATGCTCGATTATTATATTAACAGACTTCGAATCCTACGGACGCGGCGCGACGTTCGTTTGCAATTTACAGCGCGACGTTCAAACAAGAAAAGCGAATTTCTGTTATGAAGTTTCACTCTGCACGTATATAGCCATTTCAATTTAATCTGATTTACAGGGCAATACACATGTGAATGCACGCGCGCACACATACACACGGTGATTATCAAAGGTGTAATGCGCATCTGTAACTTATCTAAATTAAATTCCACCGAACCATTTTCCATCGTGTTCGCTCCGCGAGAATCACTCCAAGCAGAATGCTTCGAATCACCTGGCAATTAACTTTTTCTCTTTTTTCCCCTCCCTTTAATTATAGTCGTCTATTTATGATAGAAACGACAGAGCAAATACACGAACGCTAAATATTTGAACTGTTTTCGTAATTTCGTAAAACGAGGTCGTATTCGCACGTTTAGTATTTTTTAAACTTTTTTTGTTTTTAATTCAAATTTAAATTTTTGCAATTCTGTCGCGTTATAAGGCTCGTTTCGAAGTTCCAAGCCTCAAAGTTTGCAAAGTAATATTCGAAATACATCACTCACTTTATTTTAAGATATCTTTACATCATCCAGAGGACACTTCTCCTCCCGAAAATGTTATAAATTGTCGTAATATGTAAAAATATTGAAAAATTTTTTTGACGATCGGAAAGAACGAATTTTTCGAGCTCGAGTGACTTCATTCTAATTTTAATCTGCAGCTTCCAACTTTCATTTCATCGTTAGCTGATACACGTTCACATTAATATTCTGACCGGAGGAATAAATGAAATGGAAAAATGAAAATAAAGAAATGAATAGATGAATTTTTCTTAAATTAATGGAAGAAAGGACGCGCAGACACGGCGAGACTCGAACGACGTTTCAAGGAGAGTTGGGGCGAGAGTATTTAGAGTAATAATTGCGTATCGGGCCGCTTTAAAGGATAATTAAACACCGCGAAGTGTGGCAATCGTCACTGTAAAAATCGTGATGGAACTGCGGTCCCGCGGTGAACCGCAAATCTAGCTACGGGTACGCACACCTCGGCGACCTTCGTCGAATCGATAAAGAGGGAATTTGCCGGGGGAACGCCAGCCACCGAATATGCAAGTACGAATCAAGTCAAATACAGTCGTATTAAAGTCGATAAAAGCAAACCCGTGTTGTAATCTATTACGCTCGAGATCGATTTCCAAAGGAGAGACTAACTTTGAGAAGTTGACGAGCTGCCACGAGAAACGGAAAAAGAGAGAGAGAGAGAGAGAGAGTTGTTTCGTACATCGAAGGTGAAGTGTAATGAAATTCACGCAACGAAGTCGATCAGATTTGTCATTATGATTAATGATAAATGCTACGACTCGTGTGGGATGGATGGATGGATATCGAACTGGTTAGAGCTACTTACGTGTCGAATAAAGTTCGACTCTATTTAACATTAAAGCTACCAAAAAATGACCATCCGAATATCTTTGTTAAAAACAGTGATTCTTCGTAAAATACATAAGCAAACGCTCGTGTGAATACTTTAACATATCTGATTTTATGCTTCAGACGTCGGTAGTTCTAGCGTTAATTCGTAATTCCTTCTTTGAGATAAAAATTCGAATATTTTATACGGACGATTCAATATTTAAAACTGGCGATTCAATATTTTCACTCGAAGCTCCTCGATTTAAAGGAGATTTTTTTTTCGAGAGAAATCAAGTTTGAATATTTATACCGAGTACATTTGAATCTAAGCTAATTCTAAAATGGATAACGAACGAGGGGGTTATTTCCCTGCGAAGATAAGTCAAAGGTGAATGACTCTTCGAGAAAATTCAATTTCGAAATACTACGTTTGCCAATTCTCAACCAAACAAGTTCAGTCTGTTTATTTTCTTGAGAACAAGATGTTGAATGGAAAAATCTTATTCTATGCACTTCATTTGCCCAAGTGGACTAACTGCGTAATTTAGAATTATTGAGCCAGATTCAAGGGAAGCATCTTATCGTCGTAAGAGTTACCTCAAGACGATGGAACGAGAGAACAAATAAACCGGTAAAACGCGGCGGATAGATATTCAATGGATCACCGAGTCGATGTAACACGTGGTCGCGTGTATTGTGCAGAGGATATCGAGCATGCGGGGAATCGTGCCAGTGACTACAGGCGTGACGAGGTAACACGTCGCAACGAGGAGGAGCAGCAATCTCAATCAGAGGGAGGATTCGCAAGGGTGGTGGTTTCTGTGTTTCTCGCGCTGGATCGAAGAAAGAAGAACGCGATGAATACTGATGCGTGGTGCCGTGCGCCAAGTGGAATCAAGTGTAGTCAAGTCGCGTTGTGTGTCGAGTTAAGTGTGAGGTGGAGGAGGAGAGAAGCTCCGAGGTGGAGAAGAGAAGAGACAGAGAGAAAGAGAGAGAGAGAGAGAGAGAGCTATGGCACAACCGGGCCTCTGGTAATGCATCATATTAATGACGGTACTGGGTGGTTCCACGTTAATTCGACGGTGTTGAGTGCTGCACCAATTAAGTCCTATATCATTAGTAAGGAAAAGGGGAGAGAGAGAGAGGGGGGGGAGAGTTAGTGTTTCCAGGGCGGGCTTTCAATCTCCACGATAAGGAAGGAAACCCATATTTAGTCGCATAGACCTACCGAATTCCCTCGAATCATCGGCTTCCTCCTGCTGCGACACTTTGCTCGACAAGAGTGAGAAATTCAGAACACACGCCGGCAGTGGTGTTTCTGACGTCGCGTCCCGTTGACGTGAAACGATACCCTGGCTGAAACTTCTACGTTTCATTTCGCTTTCGTTTCAAGACTCATCAAAGCCAGACGTTGACGACGACGCGCGGTACTTTTGAATATATCGCGTACAGTACACCACACGCGCACAGTGGTAATTACGAATTGTAGCCCACGCGCGAGCGAATGGTTATGAAAACCGTGGAGGTACTAATTAACCTTTGTTGCGCTATTAAAGCACGCGGATGTTTTACTTGTATATTAAACGTTTACTCGAAACACCGTGGTATTACCACACGCTGTTGCGATAATTTGACGACTTACCGGTGTTTAGCACCCCACGCTGACGATACGGTTATACGAGCCCCTGGTCTCGGCTCGTTATTATATGAAAATGCCAGCTACACGTTCCCGCGTTCCGCCACTGTTTCGACGCCGGTTACATGCGATATTGCGCGGAAATTGTTCGAACTCCAGTTAGAAATAATCCCTAACGTTCGATAGAATAACAGACAATCGGGCCGATTCTCCCACCAAATATTTACCCGGGAAAACGACGAATATACGTCAGATGATGATTAATCAGTGCGTTGTGTAATTATTTTTGAACCAAAATAATTACACAAATGTGAATGTGCAGTGATTTTAAAAATATTTCCACACACCGTTCTTTTTCAATGTTCTTCTTTATTCTGTGTGACACGAAATTTAATATACACTCAATCGAGTAACACGTAAATATAATCATAGATGATATATGTGCATATAGTGATTTTAAAAATATTTGCACACACCATTCTTTTAATTTAATAATTTCTTTGTTTGATCCGATATCTAGTTTAATAACGGTACGATTAATTGACACGAAATTTAATATATACTGAGACTCAATTAACACGTACATATAATTACAGGTGACGAATATCAATGTGCATACAGTGATTTCAAAAATATTTGCGCACACCATTCTTTTCCAATAATTTCTTTGTTTGCTCCGATATCTAGTTTAATAATGGTACCATTAAGTGACACGAAATTTAATATATATTGAGACTCAGTTAACACGTACGTATAATTACAGATGACGAATATCAATGTGCATACAGTGATTTTAAAAATATTTGCGCACAACATTTCTTTTCCAATAATTTCTTTGTTAGATTCGATATCTAGTTTAATAATAGTATGATTAAGTGACACGAAATTAAATACATACTGGGACTCAATTATTATAATACACGCAGTGTATGCAAATACTACATTTATCAAACATTTTAAACAACTATTGTCTTACGACACGCGAATTGCGAATAAATTTCCTCACGAGAATTCAACGACAATTAACTACAATTTAACGTCTGTTCAAGCTTCTCGCTTGGAGAGCTAAATCAGCGGTTAAGAGATTAGTTGGAACTAAACCAAAATGGTCAATATGACCAATTTATAATCTCACGCTCGTAATTCTGTAGACACGAAACAATGTATTTTTAAAAAAAAAATCTGAATGATTTTTTCGAGAAACGTGAGACTGAAAGCTTGTAACGTAATTTATTATTTTATTATAAAGCTTTTCACTTTAACGTCCGTTTAATGCTAAATCATTTTTTTTTTTTTTTACTTCAATGTTTCTGCGATGGAAATTTTTTATATACTCGCTATCTCGTCGATAGTTTCTAGCGTCAAACGAGGTGAAAAAGAACATTGTAAAGCGGCGGTTCATTTTCCAACAGTGACGATTGAGGGTGGGAAAGCGAATTGTCCCAACACGTCGATTAAACCCGGCGACAGGTTAATGCGGCAAAGAAAGAGAGCGAAAGAGAGGAAACAAAAGCCTCGGAGACCGCGCGTCCACCTGTTCGCGGAAGCGATTAATCGGCGGCGATGGTTCGCGCATCGGGAAACGCAACTCGTTCCTCGCGAACGAGCCATCGTTCGTCCGATAAATCGTCCGTGCGCGAGAAATGAACGCCGCCGAGCGGAGCTGATCCGGAAGAAAAGCAGAAGCGACGCGACGGAAGGAAATTAACAGATAACGACGAATTGCCAGCAGAGTGGGTTCGCGCGTTCTTTGCACGGTTGACCAGCCGCGCGGTCCAGAATTAAATTCGAGAATCTATTGAGACTCGAATGACAGAGTGCCGCAAATGAGTTACTTAGCAAATTTTCCCGCGCTAACAGCCCGTTGATTTCAATNGGTTGTTTTTTTTTTTTTTTTTTTTTCGTCTTTGAGAAATTTAGACTGCTACGATGATCACTGGCGAACATCATTTCTATTTTCTATAAATATCTTAGAATAATCCAAATGAGATGGATAACAAAGAATTGGAGATAATACTGGAAAATATTGGAGAAAAAGATATGGAAGTAGAACGAGATATAACGAACAGACATCGATCTGGATAAACGTAATGAGTAGACTGTGGACGTGTTTTCTCATTTCTGAGTTTTGTTTTTGTTATAAGTATTTTAAAAAAATATTCAAAATCAAAATCAGATAATATTACAAAACGGAAAATACCCTCTCGTTGCAAATATTTTTTGGAAATTGAGTATTCTATCCCCATAGAAAAAAGGTACAGGTGAACGTGTTAAAAATCGAACAAATTTGCAGGTTTTTACTGAGTATCTTCAGGTGAAATTTAAAAGCCACAATCAACATTTCAGCTTACGATTAGTTTTATTATTACCGGAAAAATTCTGTTTTCCCTTACAAATGTAATAGCTTGACAAGCTGTCTTACATTCTTAATATCTTTCAAATACGTTGCACATGTATATTCAAACATAGTTTGAACAAACGGCACGTTAATTATATACCCATCTGAAAATTTCAGCGAATATAAAGAATTAATTAGCTTATTGTCTTCCCATGGAATTGTCCATGCAATATACATTATAGCTTGATTGATAGAAGAACACAATAGAAATAATTCCACAGGTGTACATGTCAGACAACTGACTGCTTGCTAATTGCATCATTTATAAATTATGCTAGACGTGACTTTTATAATTAATTTGTTCGCGAAAAGAAAAAGGAAAAAGGAAAGTCATCTCCAGTTCTTCCATTCCGACGTGGCATTTTCCTTCGTTACGAAACAAAAACGTGTTCGCGTATTTTTAACAATTACCGGCCGCTGTCAAACAGTATCATTAACCTGTTTAATTGCCCACTTATACGAAATTTATATAAACGTAATTTCCTGGCGTAAAATTATTATCAACTCTACGTCATTATAAAGTTAACTAGGTGTACGGCATACATATATAAATTGATGTATTCCAAACAAGAGCAGGCTTTTGTGCCGACCGTTCGCCCGCCGAATACGTTTCATTATTAAATTGTATTATTATATAAAATTGATACGGCTATAAACGATCTACTACCAAATCGTTTCGGCAAACAAAATCAATAGCACGGTGTATTTATTTTCGATGCGTCCCTTTATTTGGCCGTTTCATTAATTTATCCTGCACGCAGGATAAATAACGAACGACGAATAGATTTTGGATCTATTATACATTTTGCGGGATAATATGAAGAAACATACAAGTAAACGTCGAAAGTATAATGTTACTATACAGGATGATTCACGTAACTCGCAACTTTTAAATTACGCGTCCAATGAAAAATTGTTTAATGGAATTTCGACATTTCCAAGTTCGTCTTTATTTTCTTTTCATCATAAATCGAAAGAATATTAAGTTCCAAGTACTCCCGAAAGCGAGTCCACGACAAAACGTATCGATTCAATTTTCCCTTTTTTCTTTTTCTTGACGATGATTGTATTCAGACTAACAGAGATAAAATAAGAGTCATCGTATATTATAATTCCTACAGTACAGTGAGCCATTTATTCTCCACAAAAATGCAAAGTTCAATTGACAAATTTTCTACCACTGAATTTGAAATTTCAAAGAGTAATTATTCAACATGATGGTCAAAGTGACGAAAAGCGTTCAAAGATCATCGCCAAGCGTGATCATGATGTTTTGCAAAAGAAAGTGAGCGGACAGTAACCTCAGACAGTAACCCAGTTCGAACGGAACGGCGAAAACTGCGCAAAGGGTTAACGCACACAGACACAGTCTGAGGGAAAACGTTCTGAGGAAGAAAATAAGGCGTAAGTGCGCAACTGTTTGACCAGTTAAATATCTCTAGGGTTATTCTCGAGGAAACGAGGAAGCAAACGAGCAGACAAAACGGCGCACGTAAGCACAGCTGCGTGGTACTAATGCGATTGGTTCGCGGCATAGGAATTAGAGCGTCTACCACTGCGGCAGTCGCGCGGCGCATTACCAGATTTACTGCTAATTACATAATGCTCGACGACTTACACCGCTACATAAATCACGACTCGGTTGTGACACCGCCTTAACCATCTGCATACTGCGGGGCTCGCTCCTTTCGCGCGAGAGTTTCTTCCTTTCGGCCGTTTTCTCCGGGCCACACGCGTCACTTTCCATCAACTTTTTCTCCTCCCCTTCTTTCTCCCTTTCTTTCTGCGTCGTGATTAATTATTTCCCCGCACGCGGTGCCGAACTCTATCGATCGATCGCGCTCTACTCGCGACGACCGAGAGAGGAAACTTCGAATCGATGCTTTCTTCGAATGGGCAAAATGGTTCTGTCTATTAATTCGAGGCTCAAGAGCGCGCTTGTGCCATGTTTTTTTTTTTCGTTTTTCTTTGTATATCTAGTAAAATATTTGGCATTTTGTTTGGAATGTTTTAGATCACGATCGCGGGGAATTTTTAATGTTTCAGTGACTAGGATTAATTTAACTTATGTTTTATCCGTTCACACACAAGTTCTTGAACACAAGATAATATCCTTCTTACCTTGATACTTCTTTATTTTATCAAATGATGGGATTATTTTTATTTTACTCATTCGACGATTCAAGAATATTGTAATAGCTGTATAAATACTACCAAGACATTTACTTGATTTTTGTTCCCAAGTTTCGTGCCAAGATAATATAAATCTATCAGGTGAATCATTTATTCCACCTTAGATGAAATAATAACGAATCTGCACACTCCTAAATATAACATTGTCAATTTGAATTTTCCAATATCTGCTGCTCATGGTAATACTCTCGGCGAAGAGAGGAAGACAATCTTCGCGAGGAAGCCTGGAAATTAAAAACTACTTTCCGTCAGCCTGATTTAATACCAACATCCTAACCGAACGAACTGCACGCGTCGAAGCTGTACGTACTATGTATACATTTCCCCTGTTTAATTCCACGGGTAAGCCAATCAATAGACGTGAGAAATTCGAACGCGCAAGAAGAGCGAGACAAGATCGGCAATTTTTCTTTACTATCATCACCTCGACAACACCGATAGATCAGCCATTATCCAACGACGTAACCCGCTTTACAAACGAGCGCTACAAATACAAGCTCGTGCAGCCTTTCCAAATTGTTCAGCGCTGTACAATTACGTCTAGTCTCCCTCTTTTTCCTTTTTTTTTACCAACCGAGTGAACTTCAAAGAAAGGAAAAACAGAGAGAGAGAGAGTTCGAAGTTCGTAGCAACGCGGTGTGACAGAACGAGACGCAAGTGGGAGATCAAGTTAATGCATATCAGCGGGATAAAAATTCTTAAAGGATGTCCGGGAGAGGCACGTGCGCGGGAGAGAGAGAGAGAGAGAGAGAGAGACGGGGAGAAGGGAAAGATGCAATAATGTCGGGGACCGGATACCGCCCTATACGCTACGGGAAGAACATTAAAATTTCTTCATACATATGTATAAATGGTGGC